>JBCEWB010251933.1:0-23335 GCA_039654565.1 Peronia peronii
CTCCCCCCCCCTCCCCCTCCCCCCCCCCCCCTCCCCCCCCCCCCCCCAACAGAATTAAAAAAAAAGGGGAGAAGGAAAGGGGGTGATTCCTGGTGATGTTTTTTTACTGTTATTGTTAGAGATTGACATTTGGAACCGTTTCAATCGACTTGAGCATGTTTAAGTTAGAGGAGAACAGAGAAAAAGACTGACTGGAACGACTGCAACCTCAGACCAGCCCTTTCTCAGACATTCACCCTTTCTCCATTCCGCCTATATATATATATATATATATATATGTGTGTGTGCGTGTGTGTGTGTGTGTGTGTGTGTGTGTGTTGCCTTTTCCTGCCTTTCTGTTCATATCCTTTCTAGAATTTTGCTCCATAGACCTTACCCCAATCACAATAAGGGCTCCCAAAGTTATTTTTGGGGTGGGGGTGGTCTATATATGTGTCTTGACTTTTACTATGACAGAACGTGAACAAATGCACTCTGAAACAACAAAAATAAAATAAAAAAAACAAAAGAATTTCACTGTTCCAAGGAGAATGAAGTTCATTTTAGAGCACTTAGTGAAAGCTTATATTGACAGTCTGCTTGACAGCAAGTCCGCAAGATCGGACAATAAAATTGTTTAATCCCGTAAGGCACCCATGTACTTGTGGAAGATATTTCACCACACACAAGGAAAAGAAGATCCACCGGACCAAAAAGCGATCCGGATACTCAGGAGCAAAGGCTCCTCTGATGAGTCGTCAGAAGAAACTGGCCAGGTGGCAAACCACAGTGTCAGTGGTTTCAACATTGAGCCATCCAATGAACAACCCCGCTTGCCTTCAGATCTGAAGCGACCAAGGGTACTGAGATTCCCCTCAGCCGGGCCCAAAGATTGGGAAGAACTAGATGATAGACTCGCCCAGTTTATCCGCGTAAACTTAAGAAACTGGAACTAGAAAGTCGAATAGGAGTCATTAGGGACACCATCTACTTCCACTGTAAGGATATCTATGGCATTGAGAACAACAGCCCGGAGCCACCCCCGAAATCAAACCGCAGACAGCGAGAAATGGAGGCGATTAGAGGGCGAAAAGAAAAAAAAAACAGTTACGCAAACAATTTTATTGAAAAGCGTGTCGGAACTCGAGAGGAGAAGCTTTCAAGAAATCTGGAGTTACCTAAAGGGAGAGACACATGGCATTGAGGAAAGTAGAGCGGGAAGGAATAAGGAAATGAAAGGCACGCCTAAACCGCAAACGATTTCTCAATAACACGTTCCCATATACAAAAAGTATCTTCGGAAATCCACGATCCAGCATGCTCATCGTAAGTCAGGACGGATTAGACAAGCACTTGGCGAAAGTCATTTTCAGTCCCACAAAGGAAAGAAGTGATGAACTCGATTAGCGGACTGGTCTGGCCTTCCCAGCCGGGCAGAGAATTCAACGAAGATCCATCTGCTCTACATGAGATTGCAAAGAAATCAATAAGGCCAGAAGCAATTCTGTCCCAGGTCCAAAACAGTATACCGTATATAAAAAGTGTTTGAATGTTCTCAAAATATTGCGTAGGATAAAGAATCAGCTAACAGCTGGCCTAGAGAACATTAACAAGAGTGGACTTTCAGGACGTTTCAAGGTGTGAATCCTCCAATTCATGCTGATCCCAAACCCCGTCTCAAAGGTTTAGATGCAAATACAAACCGCTACAAAAGAAGTGGCTAGGACTCCCACCGACGTTTCACTGACCTCTATGCAAACGACGTTGGTGCCACCACTCAAATCCCTGAGTGAAGAACGAAAAAGCTGTGAGGAATATAGAACCTGAACTGAAAACGGGCCGAAAGTGGAAAGGTGAAAGAAGCCGTTGATACAGTAGAACAGTCCCTACAGACAGTGAAGATCATCAGATTCACTCAGTTTGATAGGAAAAGATTAAGATCGGGTGGACAAGCGGTCTCATTCTGATCCACAGCGACGTCTAAAGAAAAACGAGATATGGTACTCAAAGAAGTCAGATATAATGAAGACGAGAATCGAATCCAAATTGATTGCTGTGCAACAGGGACTACAGGGGCAGTGGACAAACTGGGAAGGTGTTCTCCAAAGAACGATGACATGGAAGGACATTTGGCACGTAACACCCATGAAACTGGCCTTAAGTACCCGTGGCGCATTTGATGTGTTTCCCACAAAAACAAACTTCACAGATGGAAAAAGGAGACGAGTGACGAATGCCCAGTCTGTGTGTGTGTGTGTGTGTGTGTGTGCGGGGGGGAGGGGGGAAGAGACGTTTTAACTTCTCTCTGGTTGCAAAGTCGGCTTGGCTAATGGAAGATATACCTGGTGACACAACGTCGTCCTTGAAATGCTGGCCAGAACAGTGGCATTGGCAAGTGACAGGACAGCGGGAGTCATGAAAAACATGTGGTGTGGCCGAGACTATAGAAGACGTCAGCAAGTTATAGAGAGAATCCACTCTTCCTCTAAAGACCGTCACCTGCGTCACTCCACCTGAGGAGATTTCCTTTCACAGTCTCAGAGCGCACATCCAAGAC
This sequence comes from Peronia peronii, assembly GCA_039654565.1. Classification (NCBI taxonomy): domain Eukaryota; kingdom Metazoa; phylum Mollusca; class Gastropoda; order Systellommatophora; family Onchidiidae; genus Peronia; species Peronia peronii. The sequence goes on from JBCEWB010251933.1 coordinate 2,537, forward strand.
CCGTTGCTGGCTATGGGGCTCAAGATATTCCTAGAAGAGATCATAGTCGTTTTATGTACCCTTTGCCTACATTTAGTGGAATAGTGATGACCTACTACTGCATATAGCAACCAGAAAGAGCTACATCTGGATGACAGTAGGCCGGATTATCCGTTGAATGATCATAGGTCAAACACGTTAGAACGTGTATATCCACTTTTTAATACTATTTTATATCCAGAAAAGGCAGGACTTTAAAGAGAAAACAAAAACCCCGAAATCAATTTTTTTTTAAAAAAATAGGAAAAACCTTATTTAATTTCATGACGCCCCCTCCCCTTTCCCCTTTAATAATGAGCCAGACATGCTAAGTTTGTGGTATGGGACACAATCATTCTATGAAACATGATTATTCTTTGTCTGAATGGAGAGAGATAGAAATGTTAATATGAATTTCATACAGGAGTAAGCCGTGTGTTTTGTTATTGTTGTTGTTGCTGTTATTGTTGTTGTTATCATCTTTATTTCTTCCTCTCCTCAGATTTTGAGGAAGTGATTGTCTAGCGATAATCACAAAGGAAAAAAAGTATAAAGTAACTATTGAATATGTTTGCGTATCTCGGAGTCATCGAGTAAATTAGTTGCTGTTGCGGACACTGCTGATGTTTTACTTGTTTCACAGTCACAAGTCGCCGTCGATCCATTCTAGTTGTATGACGGTTCTGTTTTCGCAATGCTGTTGGTCTTTACAGGGAGTGTTTTTGACCAGCCTTGTTATTTCCCTTTGCGAGGCACAAGGGTGTTGAAAAAGCAGCATGGAGAGGGAATAAATGACATTTACACTCTTGATTGAATTGTACATTATTTTTTTTTTAATTGAAAAAACAATCATTGTATACTATCATTGTATACTATTTTGTGATCAGTTTCTCAAATGACAAGAAGAAAAGTGAGTTTTTCCTTCTTTACACTGTTTCTTCAACAACCCTTGTGTCTGGTAAAGGGAAGTAATAGCGCTGGTCAAAAACAATCCTCACTGCCTGAGTTTGTTCTTATTTTGATTCTCTCTCCTAATCACTTTATGGTTTATTACAAAATATCATCCATACGTCGTCAAGCTGCCTTGACAGACTGGGTTTGATTTCAGCTCACGCGAGTTGTTCTGATTTTGTTTTTTTTATCGTGGTCAGCTTCCATGTTGGCTCCAAACACAATGTGTATTTTAAATTTGGAGATTTCCTTTGAATGTTGGTTTATCCCTGATCGTTTTGGATGTTCAAGTTTGTCTTTTGTCACTGGCTCTAACATACTGTGCCCTTTGGTGTCTGATGTTGTTCTTGTTGATACTGTCTGTTTGTTTCTACACAGATGAACGTTGTCAGATATACAAACATTGTCAAAAATATCACTCACAAACTGAATTATCACATACATAGCAACCTGACCAAAGAACAGAAGGCAAGGCAAAACGGGTATGTTTTTACCAATACCAATATTATTTATTTTGTAATCATGAGCGAGCTCAGAGAATTAAGCATTTCGGTCACACCCTAGTTGTAACAGGACAGCAATACGTACACATGTACAAACAAACACCAGCTGTACAGGACAGGGTACACAGACAAAGACTGTAGAGAACAAAAATATGTACATGATAAGACAAAGACAGGGTTAAGGTCTCCAAGTTGTGACAAAATTTGTTTTGCAATGTTCAGGCCCAAAACACACCAAGGCTGTTAGCTGAGGGCTGGAGCTGGGGGGGGAAAGACAATGGGATCTGATTTGCCATACGCTGTACAGTTGTTCATTAACTTTGGTGCTGAGATGGAGATGGCAAGTCAACCAACCACTATACGCCCACTGTTGTTCATCCTGGAAGTGTCAAAAGAGGCCGATCTGCTAAGAGTGTTGTTTACATGCACTTTACATTTTTTGCACTTAGAATTACTTTCCTAATAAAACGCAAAGATCATCTTTTCTTTCCAAAACTGCCTCTTTTTTAAAACATGAATAAATATCTTTACAGAAAGTATAGAACGATCAACAGTTTTTCTAGATATCTTTTAGATTAGCCCTAAAGATGCTACTGGAACATACATGGATATCTGGATGCCCATGACCAAATTTATATATATTTAGATTTTTTTTCGGGGGGGGATTAAAATTGACTTCAGTTTTGAAGATAACATTTACCACAATATCACATCACCCTAATATCATAAATAATACTCTCCAGAACATAGCATGTAACATATAATCAGCCTTTGTTCCACTAGACTGGTCTTTTGACACTTTCCGAGTGAATGGACAATACATTTAAGTCATGTAACCGGACCCAACTACAGATACCAGCTATGATGTGTCCCAGGCCTGAACTGGAAAGTACATAATATATATATATATAGAACATAAATAATATACATACAGTGTGAAAATCCAGGGGTTAACATTGAACAACAAATATAGAACTCACTCTTGTCAAGGCATCTAAACCTAGCATAGCCTGTTTCATATCGCATACTGCCACATATGCAAACATTCATTCATCAGTACCAATCCTAAAGTACGAGTAGATTGAAGGTTGAACTCCAGAAGTGAAAGAGCTAAGAAGGAGGAAGTCAGATTGTAGATGAGATAGAGATATGATTTTGTGCACCAACCTGGGAAGAGAACCCACAATGTTGTAATACATTGATGGATGTATGGATTTTGAAAGTTTCCATTGCCATAGGGTCAAGACATATTACATCTGTCAGCCATGCCGTAAATAAGGGTGAATCCAACATGGTGGGACAACGTGAAAAGCCAGAAGTGTCCACTGACCTGAGACCAATATACTACATTCTGTCATGTCCTGCTAGGTTCCTGCAGTTTACAAACAAAAACACGACTGTTTCACCTTTTCCCAGATAATAAAGTTAAGTTTTACAGTAACAAGTTTTTACCACATTGTCTAACGTCATTTTTAAAAATTTTTTTTTCTAATCATTATCATTGTTTCAAGACTATCACCGGTTACTGTCTGAAAATTGAACTATGTGGGTTGTATTCCCAGGTCTGTGTATGTGATGAGATGCCATTCTATGAGCATTTCAGTAAATGCATAGGTTCATACCAAAAAAAAAAAAAAAGAAGTAACGGAATAGGAAACAAAAAAAAAAACCAGGACATGAGAGATGAGAAATGATCCAGGAATTTGACAGTTAGAAAGGCACATACATTTTTGTGTGTGTGTGTGTGTAGACCAAAACACAGTAAAAAGTATAAGGCCAAAGAGAACGTTAACTGGCAGGAAAAAAAAAAAAAGACAGATGTTCTTTCCAGACAAGACCAGGTTAGGTGTCACAAGATGACACTGACAACAGATTCTGACAATAGAATCTTTGTCCTGTGCTCATCCTGACGGTTTGTTTTTTCGCTTTTTACTTTTCAAATTAATATTATTTTTATTATTATTATTATTTTTTTTTTTTTGCCACAGTTTCCAAAAACAAAGGTCTACATAATAATTGGAATGAGCCAGAATGACTGGTCACATTTTTTGCCATTGATGTCCTAAGGACTGAAACATCCTCATAAATCTGACAACTTTCTAAAGCTACATCCAGTCAGGTACATGTACTATTCTTTGATGTTTGTCATCGACTTTTCCAAGATGCAGCTAAAAGACTTAAACACTTTAACATTCTTATCAGTTTTTCAAAATTGCCCAGAATAACTGACATTTCTTATAAGTGTCCTTAGGTTTTGTTTTTGGACCTAATAAACTGATGGAATATAAGAAAACTTGACAATGTATTTCATTTATTGAAAACAGATAAGTCAGTTTCACACTCAAGCATTCCCCCACCAACATGTATTCTGTATGTACACAGTTTGATTTGAATTGATAAGGACAAAAAAAGAAAACAGCACCACATTCTTTATCACCACAGTGGAAGAGAAAGTTCATTTTTTATGCACTAGATGCACTTGTACCATCACAAGACCACTGGTGGTGATGCCGGTGAAGATGATCCGAACATTTCAGAGGAGAAGGAGATTGTCAAACAACAGGAACCGTTTCAAATAGACAGATGGTTTTCTTATGCCAAATACAAAAGACAGTTTCACAGAGGTAAATTCTACAAAATAATAAAGAGCTTTTGTATGCAATAATACAGAACTATTTCACTTTCACTACATAAACAGTATCCAGCACAAATTCTCTCCCAGTATCAATAACTTTGACATAAGTTTTCGTCCATCACTTTCAGCGACACTAAAGCTTGTATAAATGCATATCATAAACACCTGCACCTCTCAAAGATTTTGTGGTACAGCAAATCAAATAAACACAGCTGGCCATAAATTTCCATATACAGTACACTCTCAATTTTTACCCCTACATAATTACATAGTTCATTTTTCCCATTTCAATAAAAAAGAGAAAACCAGTTCCTTTTTTTCTTGTCCTCTAGATACAATAAATTGTCAAGAATTCATTTCAAAGCCATTTTAAATATTTTATCATGCAAGCTGCTGAAAATACATAAATATATATGGGCCTATATAAAGTATTGTACTGTGTTCAACAGAGATATACTGAAAAAAGTTTCTATCATTCAGGTGACTGTAAATTCCATTCCAAGCAGACCTAGAAAACTATCTTGTTCTAGTTTGTAACAATAGGAATAACTCTAAAAAAAAAACTGTAGCATTAAGGAACTCACTAATCAGTTGTCTCTTTTTGTTTCTATCAACTGAATCAAATAATTCCCCTCAAAAAAGTAGATTTTCATTTTCTTCACCAAAGTTACAACTTGATAAAGATCTGCATGACACATAGACTCAATCTGTTCATTCCAATGAAAGAGCTGTGACCAATAGATTGTAATGAAATGCAAAATCTTCAAATTTTCAGTGCTCTTCAATTTACTAATCTCAACAACATTATCCATTAAATCATAAAACCATCCAAATTCACAATGTCATCACTAACAAATCTGACTGATAAAAATATAAACAGAAACTCATGTACTCTATTCACATTCCACTTTTTAAACCAAAATAAATACCCCCCTCCTCATCCCATTTCCAGATGTCAAAACAAACATGACCAATCTTAATATACAGGTTAACATCTGTGAAGTTCCATTTTCTTGCATTCCCCTGATAAGTTTTCAAAGACTGACCTGAACAAAAAGAAATACATACTAAAACTTTTGCAAACATGAGCCAAAGGTATCCAGTTCTATCAAACATAGACATAAAACTTACACCAAGGGGAAAGAAAAGTCAATAGCTCACCCTTCTCCATACAAAATATACAATGAGTGACAAATGCATATGGTAATGCAGTTAACGGAAACTCTAAACAATATACAGTGTAAAATAATAATTACACAATAAATACTTCATATAAAAAATAATATCCAGGAAAAGAACAAAAAAAAAAGAAAGAAAAAAGAAGAACAAGGGGAAAAAAAGACAAAAAAAGAAAAGAAAAAAAAAGAAGGGGAAAAAAAAGATTTTAAAAAAAAAAGGGGGGGGGGGTATATGATAATCTCATGTGCAATACATTCCCAGTATCAAAATATAGCATTGTAGGCAAGTAAATAATAATGAATAAATAAATGACATGCATATCAATAAGTTAGGCTAGTATCCTATAACATAGGTGACAAAACTGACAAAATCAAGCCAGTCAATAAGTAAATCAATTCATAGCGAAACAGTTTTGTTCAAAGAATGATCATATTTAAGATCATTTTTTCAAAAACATAATTTTTTTTTCTAAAAACAAATGCGAAAACGAAAGTGACATGAAAACGCTCAACGTCTCCATATCCCAACTTTCCAGTGTTAGAAGTTAGTTTGATGAGATGAAGCAGCTTCAAGCAACAGAAAGCTACGGGCTTCATGCGGCAGCAAAACATGGATGAAAAGAGTAGGCGATCCAATCATCCAACCGGTTAACGAAAGTGGACGAAATCGAAGGAAAGTGGAGGGGTGAAGACACTGTTACGAACGAGTTACAAGAAAACAAAAATCTCTAAATAACTATGAAATGATGACATGAAGCATGGCGTATAAATTTCTAGTCGGAGAACACATGACATGTTGGGTGTACCAGGGAATTTAGAAATCAATATTCTAGGAGGCTAAATCACGATAAAATTGAGAGGCTATACATTTTTAACTATGCAAAAAGCAAATGATGAGGTTTCAGAACTGTGCCTACATGAGAACATGTAGTCCGTTTTAAATGCCATGCATAAAAAAAAAATGGTTAATTGGTCCGCAAAATAATAGATTTTACTTCTGTTATTATTATTTCATGCAATGCAGTGTTAAATAAATTTCGCTGATGTTAGTTATTTAATGCAATGCAGTGTCAAACAGGCAGCTTTCACAAGGGAGAAACAATGATAAATAATATGTCGATGTCTCTACCACACAGAGTTATTAAGAGATTATTGATACAACAAAATAACACAAAAATATAAAAAATAGAGATTGCCATAAAAAAAAAATTGAAAAAAATAATAACCAAATAATAAAATGCTTGTTCAAAAAAAAAAAAAACAGAGTGAGAGTGAGAGCCTCCCCAATCCCTACAGTACAAAACTGTACCAACACTTGCCAAGGCTTGTGTGGGTCAAAAGAGGGGGAGATAACAGAATCAACTCCAGGAGAACAAAACTTTGTTTCATCCACCCAGATCATTCCACCAAAAATGTCAGTTACTAATTGTATTTACTACTGTCTGGGGATATGATGTGTCTAGGGACTATTGCTTTAAAAAAAATCAGAGAAAATATCCGTGTGTCAGTGTGTGCGATATTTTGCCACTCCACTATACCTTTTACTTGTGGAATTCAGAAAGGAAGGCTAAAATTATCAATAATCACGATTTAAATGAATGCTGTTCATTTAGATTTTCTTCTGCTCTATACAATGGAGTTTTTTTTTTTTTTTTTTTAATCTCACTTATATATATATCCAACTTTTGGTCAAGGAGTATACAAGTCACTGTATCTCTCATATAAGAATATTACAGCATCAACTGACATTTTTGATGGAATGTTTTGAAGCAGAAAGCCAAGCTAAGTTCTTTGTTATCCCAGTATTCAAGCCTTAGCGCTAGGGAGCTATGCAAACCCAAGAAATGAAATGTACACACGATATTTGCAATGCAATTCAGTTGAACGAGCCATCAAGGTGGGAAGAGGTTGTGAGCCTAGGATAAATGTTCCTGTCTACAAGTTGGAGCATCTACCAATATGATTCCAAAATGGTCATTTTCATACACTCAACAAGCTGAGGGGTGTGACAAACTTTCCAGGTGAATTCTTTATATTGTGGTCCTCAAGAATATGAATATAAATGATGACTTTTCCAGTTCAGTGTATGGATCAATCAAATGTATACAATTTGGGCACAAGCCACACAAAAATGACATTGTGTGTGGAAAATTCTGCTCAAATAAAAATGAATTATTGAATAGGTGACAATGTTTCTTTCAGTAGTACAGGCAAATATTTGACTATCCAAAGGCTTTCACAGCAGCCTTCAACTTGACCAAACATGTTCAATATTGCTCGAAAGTATACAACAAATAAAATGATGCATTAACAAAGTTGTTACAATCACAAATTCTAAATCCATTCACACACATAAAAAAAGTATTTCTAATATCCATGCACTGTACATCCACACATCTGCACCGCAGTCATGTCTCCCATTCTCTTGTCTTCTTACCTACCAAACAACTGATCAAAACAAAAAAAAAAAAAAAGAGAATTTAAAAAAAAAGAAAAGGAAAGAAAGCAAGAAAAAGGGAAAAAAAACATACTGAATATCAAGTGCATACACATTCCACCAGACAACAACATTACATAAATATGTAATATACAATGTTAAACATACTTCTCTTACTAACATTGCAAATGCTTGAACATACATCATTAGCTCTAAACTATTGTTTCAAAGTTCCAGTTTCTAGATGAAGTATATATGACAAACTCATCCAGCCAAATGTGAAACTTTATGTCTTCTTCAGGTCCAGCTCACCCAAAAAAACTAATTTTTGATTTTTGCTCAAAGTTTCTCCTCATGTAGTAAATTCCAGACAATTTTCTTTTGCTTTATGAAATAATGAAAAGAAGTACAAAAACAAACAAAAAAGATTTGTTCTCCTCAAAATTAACACATGTATATTTTGTCCTCTGATATTGCTAAACTGTTTTCTCAAAGATCAATGACTCAAAAGATGGTTAACTAAACATCTATGGACAAACACGTTCAAACTGACATTTAGTATGAACCAAGAATTGAGAAAAGAGAAATCCTGTTGCTCCACTTGATGGCTTTATGCTTTAATAAACAAAAATATTTGCTACGAATATTAGATCTTGTTTCCTACTTGCTTTCTCTACCATAATTTTCATGAATCTGTCCAGCTCTTAATGTCTTGAAAGGACAAGACAAAAAAATGATGAAATATGAACGTCCACCAATATCTGTGCACTACCCAAAATTCATATCTAATTGGACATCAAAATGGATGAAGAAATTTCACTAGTACAGTGACCTTCTATTCAACCTTTTACAACAGAGAAGTACATATGTTAGAAATACATTCAACAAACAAGTTTTACTCTTTTCAATCCACATTTGCCAATCTTTATAATATTCTTTACAATTTTTGGCATTAGTCACAGGAAGAACTGTGATAGTTTACAGAACAGACAAGACCACCAGTTCTATAACTGCAAGTCATTGTGTACGTACTAAAACCACAACAAACTCAACCTTCTTCTTTCACTCCCCATATTTAACTTTGTACATCTACTGTCTCTGGTCATACAAGGAAGGTATTAGTTCATATTTCAATAATTTTGAATCAACTTGAAGAAAAACAACTTCAAACTTTTTCTGTCATTACTCAGTGCAAACAACTGACATCAGTACCCAGTGCTCTCCACTTAGTTTAACCCTTAGTGGCTCCAAACTCTGGCTTGTTCAACTTTCCCCCTGACAGATCAAACTACTAGCTGAGCTTTGGAGTGCAAAGAGGAAAACAAAAACCAAGATATTCACTTTTATGAAACCGTCACACAAGTTTGCCTGTTACACATTTGTCTATGACATCAAATTCAAGGAAAGCAGAGAGTTACATATACTTGTGGAGCTGTAAATCTGTTATTTCATTAACAATTTTCTAAGAGGATAAAGGCATAGAAAATTCTAAAAAGAGCTTGTTAATCAGCCATTCTTAGATAAAATGAACTACTACTTCACACTGTTTCATAATCATCAATTTCTAGCTATCAATCATTTCTAAGATGATGTATCAAAAACAACACTGTCATCTGGTAATTATTTAATCTCACCCATACATCCTGATATACCTACACATACATATCTCACTCGTATTAGACTTTGCCGTACTCTAAAATGTACACCAAACTTGTCCATGCGAAGATCGTTATGATTACAAGACAAACTATGGTACAAACAGGTTCTTTGTGTGATACCAGTAAACAAATGCTTTAAAACAACAGGTTTTCAATTGCACTTTCCACTTGAAATCGACCAAGCTGTAGAGCGTAAGAGATAAGAACGTAAAAGTTTCCAAGGTCACTCCAGTAAGGTCTTCATAATAATTTAATGTCAAGCCTGATGTGTATCTGTATGGCCACAGAGGATGACATGGTCCGGGATTTAATAAGTATTTAGAAAAAGAAACTTGTAGGTTTTAATCCATAGAATACAAATACTATAGACATCTATCAGATATGTAATGTACCAAATCACACAGTGTGCAGTGGTCATTTTTCATGGAATTATCACTCTCGTCATTATGGATGCTCGCTGACATTTCCCAAATGTCAATATGCCAGCAATTCACAACAATAGAGTGATTTGCAAACTACTGGAATCCAGCAAAAGTCACCATTTTCAGGGTGTGACATCACAGAATTTTGCTATGAGTTCAGTCAATACAAAATGGCAGCCAAGTATTAGCAGATCATCAATGGTCTGGTGTAAGACTCTATCCTACGCTTGTGGAAAACACGATGTATGACAGAGTTCTACCTGAACTATCAATACTGCAAATGCACCTACAGTATCTGTATTCTAGACATTCACCTACAAATCTCAAGAATGCGGTTGAAAGCAATGAAAGATCAGTTGGAGCATTCCTGAACTCTGAGATCTCTTGATCAGACATTTTCAATTTCAAGTTCTCATGACTAGTAAAATTTGACAATAAGTTAAAGTGATCAGTTACTGAATACAATCACGTCACTCACACACAAGATTGTAAAAATTAGCCAAATCTCCTTCTTACTGTCGTTATTGTGAAATTTAAATCAGAATATTACCATAAGTTTGCCACGGTCTGACTTTCACTTATCAGTGTCAATAGATAGAACAGAATACAAATTTGTTATAAGTATTTCAGTACAGATGTCGCCATTCTTACACTGTGGCTATTACAGATATCATAAGGACAAACACTTGAAGTGGACCCAGTAAAACAGTTACAACTTCTCAGTATGAGATTTCCTAGTTCTCAAAATGATGAAATTGCTATGATCAACATAACACAACTCAAATGTCATCATTTATTCTGTGAATTTGAGACTTAAGATGGATAAACATACTGTTTGACACACATTCAGGCTGATAAGTGTAGAAAGGCAAAACAGCATAAATAACGCTGCATAAATATTCTTCTGGTGAGACAGAAGTTTCCTATTGAGTAGAAAAATATCTAATTTTTGAGGTCTTTGCGTCTCTGATCACACAATATCTCTTCAACCTGTATCAAACATAATGAAGTCATAATGTGCGATCCAAAACTTATCCACTCTTAATTTACTATCTACATTATGTACTTTTTAAAACATGCAAACTATTGCATTAGTGGAACAGATGGAGTTTTTAAAAAAAAAATAAATTAACGAAATAAAAATAGTGGCAAACAATTAAAAAAAAAAAATTGAAATATCAGTACATAAAAGCATATTACTGATAATCTCAAACAAGCCCCAACATTCATTCATATAAAAAGCATGCACTTACACAATAATATTATTTTAAAAAATCATTCAGGCAGAGTCATCTTTTATCTCAACCAAACTCGGAGACAGTCAAGGGTGAAAACAGACAGTTCTTTGTCACAAACACATTTAGTGAATCAAGTATTCCAATTATTTTGCTTACACATTGAGAGTCAAAATTTGAACAAAATAAAACAATTTACATATTGAAATGGCTGAAAAAGTGACATCCTTTTATTTTTTCATAAAAAGAAAATTCCAACTTTAAAATCCATGTTTTTCAAAACCTTGAAATGCAACTCTGCAACAATGTCATATCTAAATATGTGTGACACCAACTGCCTTTGTTTCTCCCAGACGAAAAGGTAGCTAACTAATTTCAAATGTATACACTTCATGAGGCCTCAACTTTATCTGGATTTTCACCTCAGAAATTCAATCAAATTGTTACAGACCAGGTGAGAATTTATATCCTCAGGTAATGCAAGTGAAAATTTTATGTCCTATAAGTGAGGGGGGAAAATGTGACTCTTTGGAAACTGACAGATATCCACTAATCTGTCCAAGTCTCAAAGAAAGTAAACACACTGATGGAGATATTACCCATTCTACCACAGCCTTACGACACAGAAACCAAATACTTCTAATAAATAGCTTTAATATTTGTGAAATCTCTCCAGTACATCCTAGTCTGGCCTGGCTTTAGCCTGCCTTGGGTTTTTTTTTTTGTAGCAATCAGAGGAAACTTATGGTGACAGCAATACATCTACTCCCAACAACTACAAAATGGATTCCAGCCATTCAGTATCTGGTCTGATATCTTGTCTGCTTTCTCTTCTTTATCCTTTTTTTTTTTTTTTAATCTTTCTTTTCGCTTTTGATGCTTTACTTTTGTTTTCTCATGGGTACTATTATTGTTGTTTTTTTTACTTTTTAATTTTTATTTATTTTTTTTTTTTTATATCATTTTTTTTAAATAATATTTTTCTTTCAGTGCTAATGGTTTGGAAACGTCTATTAAACCAACAGTCAAAAGAGAAATTTCATTTTGATTGTATAGGCAGGCATGGGCCTAATGCTGCTCCATCTTAGTACATAATCTTGGAACTTTTTATTTCTAAAAGCAAATTTTTTTTATTTTATTTTTTTTTCTTTTTAAAATGTTAATTTATCACTATGTCAACCATTTCAGAAGTCTTACAAATGGCAGTCTAAATGTTCACCTCTTCCCTGGAGCTGCTGGACTGGTAACTGCTTGTTTATCAAGTATTTGTGTGATACAGGCTAGAACTCGATCCAGCAGTAAAACTGATTAAAAAGCATATTAAATGCAACAATAAATACTGTATAAAAAGAGCAAACTGCTTTCCTACATTTAAAAAGGGTGTGAAAGATCTCTAAACCAAAGATACAAAGCTCATAAAATCCCAGAGAAAGGTACAAAACTAAATGCCTGCCATTTTTTCTCAAGTAACGTTATCACTTTGCTGATGTTCTTGGCTTGAGCAGATAGTGTCCAGTGGCAAACACGTACTTAGGAAGAGGTAGCTCATCTGAAAACAGTTGGCTGATCTAACAGAAATTTTACACTTTGTTATATGCTTATATATCAAATCTTGAGTAAAATTTTCAGAAAATGAAAAGGCTGAGTTTAAAACCATAAATTAATGTAAGATCCAAAAGACAAATAATTTTTCTTACTATGAATAGAATGACAATGGTATAATGTTTGTGTATAGCACTGGAACATTAATGATTTAAAAATGCAATTATCAATAAAGGGCAAAATGACTATATTAGATATTTTAACTATTAAAAAAATAATCGATTCTCCATTATTGTCTACGTGATTCATGGTATTTGATAGAGCACAGGTTATTTCTTTCATGATCTGAAGTATGTTTTGGGATGTTCGTTGCTGACCAGAGATTCAGTCACATGAGACATTTCAAGGATTTCAAATACTAAAATTCAAGCTCCTCACAAAAGGCATGAGGTAAAAAGAAAAAAAGACTGGTCACATTCTGAATAAAATATTTCAGATTGTTGACAGTTCATGGCATTTTAATTCACTTTTCGCTCTGATAGAACTCTTTGTCTCTATATATCAATTTGAAAATCTTCATTCAGAAAAATTCAGCAAAAAAGTTTGAGTAAGACAAGTCATATTTAGCTTTTTCTTTAATCAAATAAACAATCTGCCCACCTTGAGGCTGCCCCTGTTGGCTGAGAGAACATTCACACAAATGTCTGCCACACCAGTACAAAAAGATTAAGGCACACAAGTCAGAACTAACATCTTCGTAATCTCTTTTTGACGGCAACTACCCATCATTTCTTGGGAGGCTCTGGTAAATAGATTTCCACCTCTGGCTCCCCGTTTGCTGCATCAGTGGATGCTTGTTTCATAGCCGCCCGTTTCTCAGCTAACAACTTCTTCCTGGCCTCGTCGCGAGCTTTGGCTGCCTGGCGGGCCTTTTGTGACCGTTCTGGTGAGGACTCAGGTGTGTCTTTATTGCTTCCTGGCTTTAAGTTTTTGCGTTTTGAACCTGGTGGGCAAATGAATGATAACGGTTATTAAATTTGGCATGGGATTATATATGAGTGGTTGAAGAAAAATCAATCACTGTGAATGTATTTCTTTCTGTGTGGAGGAGAAGCCAACAGCCCCATTCCAAATTTTTCAGAAATTTCTAATAATTATTGAAAAATAATCATTGTTTCTCGCAGTCAATAACAATCTCTCAAACTTGACAAGAGTCATATGATAGGATAATACCAAATGTTCGTACACTGTGTGCATGGCTTTAAGAGATATGAGAAAAAAAAAGCAACAGCAATCAACTGAAAACCTGTGCAATATCTCACCCATGCTCATCTTCAACATCTTAGATAACTGATTTCTCTGGTTTTCTACATAAACTTCAGAGCTTTTGAAGCCCACGTAATGCCTGATGCAAGAAGGAAATATATTACTAATATTAGTAATCTTGATTTCCATATAAAGTGAAAAATTACCATTTTGAGACTATTTTGCATCATTTCAGGGAGAAATTTCTATTTTCTATTTCAAGATTACTCCGGGAAAGGAATCATTGCTCTGAGAAGATATATTATCTTAGACAGCTGGCTTTCTCCAACTGAAGAGATTTCTCACCTGGAGTATGTGAGGGGGTGGCTGCAGGTGTGCTGGCCTGGGAGACACTGCCGGACTTGGGGCTGGAACTGGCTGAGCTACGACGAGACGGCTGTGAGGTCAGATACAACAAACAACAACCATAAATAATCCAAAATAGAATGTTAATGTTACGCTTATTAAGATTTGAGCATCTAACAGGCAGGTGTCTTGTTATGTTTTCTGGGAAGCTGAGGACGTACATGATTTTTCTTCTTTGTACCTTCACAATAATATGTTGTGAACAGAGACGTCAATCCGTTTTCATGTAAAAGTAGGAAACCTTTCGCCCTCTTTTATTTCCACACCAAATTCTAACGGTAACATATAAAAATTGCACTATTTTTATTCAAGAAGGAAAAAAAAAAGGGAGGTGAGCAAAGAATCTGATTAGAGCCAAAAAGTCTATTTTCCTACTGAAGTAGGCAGTTTCTGTGTGAAACACTTAGACCCTGAACTATATGGGGAAAAGCTCTAGGTAAAATGCCATCCACTACTATCTTTTATCTATTTATATGCTTGAAACACTGCCAAAACTTCAAGCTATTGTATCTTTTTTTTTTTTTTTTTCAAATCAGTCAGAACGTATAAGCCTTCTATTACAGTTCTCTAATTTTGCCAAGTTGATCTGTGTTGAAGCTGTGGTCTCTCTGGGTATGAAGGCAAAAGATCCTTATATAAACATTGGAATGTTACATTAACACTGAAGATAAGTTGTAAAATCCCATTTTTCTGTTCAGCTGAAGGCCCATTGATTATCCAAAGGTGATCAATCTAGGGGTTCCTATCATTTAGGACAATATATATGATTTCTGACATGACTGTATGAAAGAAGCCACATATGAAAGACACTGAGAAAGTAGAATTTTACCGCCCATGGGATTATAGGAGTGAACTTAGAAAATGAAGATCTCAGTACAGAAAAAGCATAGACAAATAAATTTTATCCTCAAAATCAACTGCCCTTGTTACCCTCTCCATGGACATCAATGATGGTATACCTTGAACAATCTGACATTCAATCATTTCAGCTGATTGGCCATCACATAGCCCGTATGTAGCATGTTCATCCCTCCTGTGACTGTTTTACTGTCAGCTGTAAAGCCAGATCTAAGAATCTCATGGAGTCTCAGTTTTCTAAATAGTTACACCTCTGGTAGTCTCAGAGTTAGAAATATCATGACAATAGAACAAACAAACCTCAGAAAATGAAAAGGTTCCCATCTCTTATTTTCATTGCTAAAGTCTTTCTTGATTTTCTTTCTCTCAGCAATAAGACAAAAAATCAGTAACCTCTCAGGAACGAAGAATTCCAGATTTCCTATTCATTATTCAAATCTCTCTGTTTGCTCCCCTTTCCTCCCCTCACCATGCTGCAAAATCAACAATCCCAAGAACGGAAAACTTCATCTTTCATTATTGTAATTAAAATCAGTTTGAGTTCTCTCCCCTCCCTCACCATTTTGACGACCTCCTGCCAGCCATTCTGCTTCATCAGCTCAATCTCGGCAAACATGTCGTCCACATTGTCCACCTGGATTTTGACCATGTCCCAGAACCCCTGCAGGTCCTCCCACTTGGTCTCTCTCTCGTCAGGGCTGGGTTGCTGCACGGGACAAACAGAGGAAAAGAAGTGCAATCAAACATGGCTGTTGATATAACCAAGACAAATGCACTGAAATTCCATGGCACTCAATCAAAGAATACTGGAGATGGAATAGTACTGGGCACTGACATACATGTATATGATGAACGCAAGTTTGAAATAGAAACTTTTAAAATATAAATAATAGTCAACACACAAAAGAAAAATACCAAATATCACCAAAGAAAAAAAACAGGAGGAAAAAAAAAAGGGAAAAAAAAAAACAGGAGAAAAAGAATAAAGAGAAATGAAAATTACAATTTCTTTTTTAAAATCATAAAGAAATTATTTGATCAAATCCAATATTTCATCAAATTTTTATTTAAAAAAAAAAAGGTTTCAAAATTTTAAAAAGTCTGGCAACTATTGATGCCTAATTCTTTGTTTTACTCACCATATGGTTTTGACAAAGTTCCCGGAACTGGACAAATTTTTGTGTCAGGAGAAGGTTGGCCTTGCCGGTGGCTGCCCGGATTTTCCCACAGGCTGTTGATGAAAATAGAAGACAAAAATGTTCTGCTGTTCAGATCAGATGAAACTGAAGGACTCAGTATTTTGGGATCAATGCCATTAAGACATAGATAAGTACCTGCAAACTGCCTTTCAAATATTCTCTTTCTGCCAAGAGTAATGACTGTTCTAATAATAAAATATTAAATATTTAAGGAGATAATATGGTTGGACAACTGGGGTTTTTGATGACCTTCCTTTTCTTTCTTTCTTTTTTTTTTTTACAAAATTGTTAAATTTGTTATTTCTACTTTTCTCTATGCTTCTATACAATTCTACATTTCTAAATTTTATGATTTTTCTTGACATATTAAAGATGCTCGGTAAGGGGGCAAAAAAAGAAAGCCAAGTTCTAGGGGTTTTTAGAAGTTTCCCCTCCCCCCCCCCCCCCCCCCAAAGATTTTTTTAAAAAATGAAATTCTTTTTTTTTTTCATGCTTTCTCCCTATTAAATTTTCCAACAATATGTTTAACATGACATGATGGAACATTATGATTCATATGTCTGATGCCTGTCGCAAAGTCTCACCTTCCTCGGGCAGATTGCTGGACCTCATGTGTCCTTCTGCCCTCAGACACAGCCCTCGCAGTCTGTCCTCCTCAAACTGGGTGTGCTGGAGAAAGTATTCTCCATCCTGAAACACATACACAGGGGTAGGAACATGTCAACAACTGGTCATTTTCTGACAGACGTGGCACAGGTGGAATTAAAAATATGTTATCTATTGAACAGCGACGGGAAATAAGTTTTATTTCAAACTGTCAGAACTACAAGAAACCAACTGGATTTTGTTGAACGTCTCAGATTTTACTGCACAGCACACAGTCAGCTACATATACTGGATTATTATGTTAAATGTCACACTGGTTTGCCCTGTAAGTAGCTCACTGAAAAATGACAGTTCATTCTACATGATGTAATCTAGCTTAACCCTTTGACTGCCCAGATTACAACTAATAGAAGTTTGGGATATCACTCCACACATTTAGACTGGACTTTCATGAAGATCATCAGGGTAAAAAAAAAATACTCATTATAACAAAGGTATCTGCATTTGAACAGTTGGTGAATAGTTGTTGGTTTTAAAATAGAACAGACAATGAAATGAGCTTCCTTTTGTTTCTGGCAGTAAAAGGATTAAATGATATGAATTTTGGATGACAAGCTGGATTTTGTTTAATTCAAGCAAGGCAGAAAAATTCTTTACCAGAAGTTTCTTGGTTCAGTTTGGACTTGCAGGGAAGGAAGCTTGTTTTGTGTGTTGTATTTTTTTTTTTTAAACATAAATTTTGGCTCTCGTGAGAACATTCAATCTTTGAATATGTTCTGGCTCTCCCTAGAATGTTTAACTATGTTTCTGTGCTCCACAGAATGATGTATCTTTGACTATGTAGTGCATAGCTCTTGTACAGATACTGAATATTTGAAAATCTTGTTTTTGCTCTTCCAGAATTGATATTTCTTAACGATGTTTCAGCTCTCAAAAGACTGTTGGATCTTTCCCTGCCCTGAGTGAGTAAAAAAGGTAAAAAATCTATGAAAATACTAAAATATTTACCTTGGCTATGTCTCCTGTGGGATATTTCTGGGCATGTCCATTGACAGCAATGGTGGGGGAGTCAGCCTGTCCACCACTCCGGCTGTGGGTCTTGCTCCACCCTGGAGGGCTCAATCTGTTCTTGTGTTCTGGAGTGGACTCGTCCCCTGACCTTCGCTCCGCTGGCATGATGCTGGGGTCGGGTGAGCTGTAGTCAGATCTGGGAAGGCAAACACATGCAACTCATTCACATAGAAAAGTCTGGCTAGATTGATCGTAACTGTAATCCACAACAGAGATACAATTTTATCTTCTGTCGAAGTGAAGCAAGGGAACGAACCCTTGTATGCTGGGTGGATGAAGTCAGGGGGTTAAAGTCAGATCTGGTATGGTGAAGACAGCCGCTGATTCAATCATTTAACCATTTAAGTGTTTACAGGCCGATCTCCTCACCCATATTCTTAACAGTGGAGATTCTCACCAAATATTATATAAGATAATTAGAAAATACTCGGCTTTGCACTGCCATTAGGCCTAAATTGTCATTTCTGGAATGTATAAATATTATTAGAGAAACCATGGTATGCCTGCAGTAGTTTCTACTAACATATATTTAGTGTTAATTTCATTTACTCAGATGGAAAAGTCAAGATAGATCAATCATAACTGGAACTCACAGGCATGTCATCTACTGAAATGAAGGAAATTAACACTTACATGCTGAAGTCAGGGAGTTAGTATCAGATCTGGTAAAGCAAAGAGACTGGCTGACTCAATTACATGCATTATATTTGCTTTATCCACGACATAAAAGTCATGCTAGACAGATGTTTGTGAAGTGATAAAAGCCAAATGGCAAGAGGGAGCAATAAACATTTTTAAAAAAACAACAACAAAAAAACTGCAACTGTTGAGACACAGAAGAACCTTACAGTTTCACGTTCCATTCAAATCTGAATGACAAATTTGTTTGTCATAAACAATAAAAATCCTAGCTGATTTGAACATGCCAACCCTTATGTATAAAGTAAAAATAAATCAGTAACTAAGTACGGAACATATATTATTATATACACATATATCTGCTGGAAATCCCACTTTTAGCAGCTTGCTATTTATCCACTGCTTTGGTATGATCTAACAATTCAATAACATGCTAAACACTTACCAATCTTTTCTAATCCCTTGCTAAACTTTCTTTTAAATAGTTTTTCTTTTATTACAGAATTTGGTTTGAAAAGCAACGGATCTTTTTTCTTTTTTGCCAGCTCAATAGATCAGAAACGCATTCCTTCATCATTATGTGCATGTTGTAACAGCTGGTTGGAATATACAAACATAAATTACAAATAAGACGGATGAACTCGACATTACCAGCTCATTCGGCAAATAAGTTTATGGACTGCCCTGGTAGGTCTGGTCTATATGCTGGTAAGATCAAGATAATGGATTTGCGTACCTTAATGAGCTTTGACTAGAATACGGTGACCTTTTATTTACATCTTTGTAAGTGCTGTATCGGCTGTATTTGCCATAGCCACTGACGGCACAGCTCAGCTTCAAGTAGGAAGGTTTGTGGTTCGGATCTACTGGGGATGGGGGATCAGATCTGTGGGAGAGAATAGCAAAAAAATAATAAGATATCTAAAAACAAAGAGATGGGGTGGGATGGATGGATGGATGGATGGATGGATGGATGGATGGATGGATGAACGGGTGGGTGGGTGGATGGATGGATGGATGGATGGATCCATAAATGGTTGAATGGATCGATCCATGAATGCATGCATGGATGGATGAATGAATGAATGGATGGCCAGATGGATGGATGGATGATGGATGGTTGGATGAATGAATGGATGGATGGATGGATGGATGAATGAATCAATGGATGATGGATCAATGGATTATGGATTAATGAATGAATGGATGGATGGATGAATGAATAGGTGATGGATTAATGAATGGATGGATGGAAGGACAGCGGAATGAATGGGTGGATGGATGGATGGATGGATGGATGAATCAATGGATGGATGGATGGATGGATGGATGGATGGATGGATGGATGGATGGATGGATGGATGGATGGATGGATGGATGGAGGTAAATATCTCAGCTATATAGGTCCTTAGTTTAAGTGAGAAAAATTGAATACATATAAAGAAACACTGACAATGTATCACAAACTGGAAAAAAATCAGATTAGTTCACCCCCAAAGGCGGGGTCTAATGTAATGTGATGTTACATAATGCAGTGTCATGTAAATACAAAGTAATATCATATCATGCTAGGAGCTCGGGATTAAGAAAATAATAATAATAATAATCATAATAAAAATAACAGTGCGAAACACAACACTAAACTGTATTTACTAAATTACAATAGACTAGAAATAAGAAAGTCATCAAACACAACAAATCTTACCTTGACTTGGAGGTGGGGCTGCTATGAGGGACGTTATTCTCTTTGTTACTCTGGGCCTCTCTGAGTGGTGCTTTCCTCAACCGGACACTGTCAATCTCGTTTGGGAGCCGCCCCTCGGCCGAGTTAAGCAGCGAATGGGGGACCACCACCTGCTTGGAGCCGCCTGAGTGGCTGACGCCGCTGATGAGCGAGGGTTCACTGGCTGTGAAAGATAGCAAATCAAACAATGGCAAATTATGATTAGTTCAGACTAATCATTTTGTTGATACTGGAAGCAGAGAGGCTGTTTTGTCTTCGTGTGGTCTTACAAATCTGTGAACTCGACAAAATAGGAATCTTTATCCGAATAATATGAGAAAGAGAGACACAGAGAGAGAAGGGACTGATGGAAGATTGGATGGATGGATGGATGGATGGATGGATGGATGGATGGATGGATGGATGGATGGATGGATGTATGTATGTATGGAT
>JBCEWB010252042.1:0-23333 GCA_039654565.1 Peronia peronii
GACGGGTTCCCCCCCCCCCCCCCCCCCCCCTTTTTTTTTTTCAGTTGGATTAAATGTACAGATATAAAAAAAAAAAATTGTTTAGAAATGGGAATAAACAAATTGACCTGGGTGATCATTGTGCCAGATGAACTTGGGCCTACTCACAGGTTGATGTTTGGTGTAAGACTCTGCTTAGGCCAGTGAAAAAGTGCTGTATGATGAAGTCATACATGGAATCATCTAAATTATGTGATGTCTTAATCTGTTGTTATATAGATATAAGTGAAACAGTCACTCAGTTTGTTTGTTGTATTTGTTGCTGACAGCTTTTGGAGTAGACCAGGTTAAAGATCAAGTCATAGCCTGGATCGGTAGCACCAGAAGTGTGCCAGAGTTGTTCTACGGTTTTGGATTGGAGGGTCTGAACTTGGAACAAAAAAAAAAAAAGAACAGTTCAGTTTTTCTGTGCATTAGTTTGCTGTTGGGGAGGGGGGGGGGAGAATATAAGACTTCTCTCATCTGCTTGGTGGGTAAGCTTGGAGGAGGGATAAAAGTTTAATATTCTCTGAGTGCGATTGGGACGGATTTGTTCCACAGCTGTTTTGTCTTCCCATGGCTGGAAAGCTGAAGAGATATCTGGTGTTGTATGTCTTGATGGGTCTATTGGCCAGGAGACATCTGCATCAGATGACCAAACCAAGAAAAAAATAAAACTATGAGGAAATGAGGGTTCAAAGATGAGGACTGGAAATGCTTCTGGTACTTAGTTAATTTCATTCTTTTTGTTTGTTTGTTATTTGTTTTTTTTTTTGACTGTGTTTGGAATTCTAGTGTTGTACTTGGTATTTCCTCACTGTCCCAGAAGAAGAGGTAAAAAACAAATAATAAAGAAATATCTACAAATAAGTAGACATCAGCCATACTAAGACAGCTGATGAAAGAAAAAACTCCATGGATTTCTCAAAACTGGAATCTGATCACTCAACACTATTTGCTTTCCCACTGCTCAGATATTCTATAGAAATCATAATGTTGGCCTTGCTATTACTCTGGTACAGTTCTAGGACATTGTCCCTTATTGTATTGTTATTGTGATATGCTGTCAGTTCAAGGTATATGAATTTTTTTTTTTTATCTGTTGGGTCAATAATCTGTGGATATGCAATGCAGGAGGGGGGTCGGATATTCATGTATTTGTTTTTTTATTTCCCTTTTTTTTCTTTTTCGGAAAAGGCAGGGGAGGGTCACGCATATTTTTATTTCATTTTTGTTTTCCTTCATGGATATTGGATTTTTTTCTTCCTCTTTTTTTTTTTTTTTCTTTTTTTCTTTTTTTGTTTGATGATATGTGGTGTGGGGGGTTAAGTTAACTTTTGAGAACTACTGATCCAGCCAAAGTCCTGCCGTACCAAAGTGAGAGCCATATGTTTGAGAAAGAAATATTTGAAAAGAGCAAAAGCTACCTCAATAAGTGTTCTTGTAGAATTCCAGCATTAGATTGTTTAGGCTGTGACAGCTTTGTTGTTTCATCCTCATTAACCTTGTTATTGGTCCACCTGTCCTCTCGTTGGTATTAATTTCAGAGCTTACTATCATTTCACTGTTAAATTCATCATATTGATTTGAGCAAAGGAGTACTAGAGGCATATTCTGTGAAAATGTGAGTATGAATGCTCATTTGTGCATATCTTTAGGTGCATAGAGCTAGTTTTTTTTTTTTTTTTTTAGAGAGAATCGATATTCACTGATAATTCTGTATCTGTTTAGTACATCTATTTTGAAATTCTGTCTCCCATGTGCACTTGGTGCATTATATGGAAACAAGTTCAATGATAGATCTCCATTTGCATAGTATTCTTATGCAGTCACTTTTAAGGAGAAACTGTGGTGAACAATCAAATTTAGTACTGGACTAATTTATGCAATTTATATTGACATAAGGACAGATGAATCTGCATCAAAGTGTTCAGTTCATTATTAAAGGAGGAAAAGGTACATATTCTATTTTCTTCACCAGGTAGCCAAGTGATATCCAAAAAGAGTAGAGTGGTTATGTTAATTTGATTACAGGATCATTGCCAGGAAAAACAAAACAGGTTAGGCATATTGGGTTATCCTTAGAGTTTTAGGGCTAATTGAACTCTTTACTTTCATGATTAGTTTACATGGGTAGAACAGAAGTACTCCACTGTCATTTTGCTCAATCCTAAGAGTCAGATTATACAAGTTCTGTAGTTGCTCAGTTGAAATGTTAGCTCACAGTCCTATGACCACAGCCTCTGTGAGTGGTAAATGATATTTGTTGAATTCTCTCATAGAGATGACAGACACAGAGACTTTAAGGAGATAAAGTGTTAATACCAGTCTATCCTTATTAGAGTAGTCTGGCCAAGTGACCAGTGAACCTTTGCCCAGTCTTTCACTGTCAGGTCAGAAATCATCTCTCAGGTTACAGTATTAATGTCAGTCATTTTTGAGTTATGAATTCTGTCTATATGTCCACTTTTACACAGTTGTTTTGTCTTGATTAGCTCTGCATCATATGATGATGAAATATTTCTGTGATTCTAACTGTGGACCCACAGTCCCAAATGGCTCATTCTGATTCTTCATAGGGCTTTGGATCAGTCATGCATTTCTCTGTCTAACTGTTTGAATCCTAGAAGTATCAAGGGACTGACGTGATCAAAGATTCGTCTATTGTACGTTGCGTTTCATTTACTTTTCAAATTTTCATATACCATAATAAAGAACCTCTCATCTCATGCTGCATGTAAGTATAAAATCTCATTTCTTGACTACAAATAATATAGAAACCATGATTCTTCAGCAGCGTCTATTAACATTGTATAGGGTTACTCATCACAGTGTACGTTTGTTGTAGATCAAGCAATCAGTTCCGTTTGATGAATGAAAATTTCAAATCAGTCATATTTTTTTTCCCAGTGTAATCTAGTACATGTAACCCATTACGAATTTATCAGAAAAATATGTCATTCAAAAAATGTGTTTTAAGAAAAATGTTGCGTTGTGCTCTGAATCAGTTTGGTAAAATATCATATAACCTTTTTTTTTTTTTTTCACCTTTTATCTATTTTTTTTTTTCACCTGTTTTTCAACATTAAAAAAGTCTGCTCTTCCATGAATGACTCATTTGACAAGTAACTGGGGCTGATATTAAGGCCCCTGTAATGTCTTTCTTTAACATTAGCATGTTTTAAGGAATGAAAATTAGCTATTATTTAGCATTGATTGTTTCACCGGATACAAAAGCCAGGCACTGCTCAAAGAACTTTAAAGAAATTCTTCATGGTACTATGATCTTATTATATACCATCACCATTTTACACTGTCTAGGACACTTGTTGACATGATCATCATGCTCGTATAGATTTTGGTTGATTGATCAGTGGCATTGATCATCAAAGTGCCAGTACAATGTTAAATGATCAAAAGCACTGGTCATCATAGTGCCATCCTCGTCTTATAAGATAGATATTTGTCATCAGTGAACAACTACCATATGCGCTGGCATTCTAATGTGTTCTTTTGGTGTTTATACGATCCAGATTTCACTTTGTAGTTTATATAAAAGAAACTATTACTGTTATACAGGAACATTTTGCTGAGAGTAAAGATAACCTCACATTATGATTTATCCGCAGGATTTACATCTACATTGTTTTGCTACCATAGGAGATCATAACAAAATGTATTTTTTGTCTCATGAATTGTTTACGGTTTGACATTATAGTTTATATATACCTGTTTGTCAGAATGTTGTGGATTTGTCACTTTTAGCAGCATTACCTTGTAGAGTAAGGGCTGAAATTATATTAATCTGCTAAAGATACCAGGTTTGCATTATGGTGGAATTGATACACTCACTCACATGTCATTGTGCAATTGCTATAAGTTAAGTTATCTTTGAGAATAGTTGTAGATTTGGTCCCCTGATTTTCATAAGAGCTCCTGACTGTATTTTCTATATAAATCATGCAGCGAGATGGAATAATTCAAATGTCAAAGGACTTTCCATTGAGAATATCAGACTTTACTGACCATTAAATCACAGAAATTAGCTGTGACTGCAAATATTTTCTCTCAGAAGAATTTTAGCTAAATTATTCTTTCAGCAAAGCAAAGGACACTCACTTCTTTTTCCAAAAAAATACACTCATTTTTATTTACACTGACATCTAAAGAACTAACGATGAAAAGTTTGACATCAGACTCCAGTTATGCAACAAACTGTGTATAACTAGACAGCCGAATTCTAAATATTTGACATAAAAATGTTGAACTTGTATTGGACATAGAAAATGTTGAGCAACAATAAGAACAAATTTTTGTCTTTTTATTTTTTTATTATGCATTTTTTAAAATTTAAATCATCCTCAGAATTGTTAATAGAACAAACTTCTGTCATGCTCTGAGAAAATACCTTTTTTCTCTTTATATGAGTCCACTAAATGCAAAAGCACAAGCATGTTATGTGCTCATCATCTGTTCATTCCTCCTGCACTCAGCATTAGAGCAAAATATTATTATACTTTAGAGCTAAATTCTAGTAACTTTCACTTCTCTCCTCATCTCAACTGGGGAAAAGGGCAGCAATAAATATCAGTAATAGTGACATCAGTCAGAACTAGGGGTGGGGGTGTGCTTTATTGCTGCTGTATATTTCTATTTGCTTAAGTCTGATTTTTCAGATTTAACATGGGAGACAAAAAAAAAAATGATTTCTCAGTCATGTCGGCATTGTTGGGACCTCAGAAGTGAACATTTTTGAGAAATTGCACTTTTCAAGATGCATTCACCTGTCAGGGTCCAACACTGCCAAGACGATTAGGGAATTATTTTTTGTCTCTTGTGTTAAATTTGAAAAATCACCAACATAGGGTAATAGAGACATACACTCATACAGCAATAGTTTATGTCATTTGTGCATTCTCTGCAATGGTCTCTCAGTTAATATTGCTCTTTTTGGTCTGTTATATTTTGAAATTGTATTTGATGCAGAGAGGTTTTCCTTTTTGTTGCCAATCTGTAGATTATCCCCTGTTCTTCTCCCTTATTCATTATCACAGTGATTATATATATATATAATATATATATATTGATATTATTATATTGTTTTTTTTTTTCTGGTCTTTTTGAAGTCAGAAACAACAGGTGAAAAATGTCTGTTTTGTTGCCAGTTCAAAAAAATCTGTTTCATTTCTTTTTTCTTTCTTTACATGATAGACATTTGTCATTTTGTCATTTTCTTTTTGTTTTTTAAAACATTTTTTCCTTCTCCTTCATGCACAAAGAAAAAAAAAGCTCATTCACAATATATATTGTCACCAAATGTCAGTATAATAATACTGTAATTTATCCTTTTCTCAAAGATTATCTCCATCAGCTACACCAAATAGTTATTGTTTATATAGATTACTATATGGGGTGGGTAATTGTATGTGTAAGAAAAATGATATCTCAATACTTATGCTTGTTCATGAATGTCATATATCATTTTTTACCAGAAATTACTTATCGTATATAATATTCTTTCAATTGAGTAGTCATTTTGTCTCATATATATTTGACAGCGCGAAGTTGAAATGTCAAGATATTTGTCATATAGAATAATATTCTAGAAATGCTTAACATATAGAAATTACAATTATTGACTTTCAGACCTGTCTAAAAGTGTTTAGTTTTGTAGTGCCTGTCTCCCAAGTAACATTACCCTATTGAATTGTAAGGGTCTTCACGATATTGCAGAGTCTAGTACTAAAACATTACATCATAGCTTCAGTGTATATCCATGTCTTTAGTCAACATTATTCCATTGAACTGCAAACCTGTTCTCTGTATTTCATAATATGTGAAATTACAGATGCTATGTTACTTCTGTATTTTGCATTATTGGAAATAATAGAGGCTGTATCACTTTTATTTCACAACACTTGAAATTACATGTATAGACGTTATGTTATTTCTGCATTTCTCATTGCTGGAAATTATAGAGACTATATTGCTTCTGTATTTTAGTCCTTGAAACTATAGATGGCTATGTTACTTCTGTCAGTATAATTATGAGACCTTGTCACATTCAAAATTACTTCATTAGTCCTTTACAGCCTAGTGTAGTGTATGTGATAATGCAGAGATGAGCTTTAAAAGAATAAGCTTTAAAAGACAAGGTAAGGAAATCATATACATATTGTCTGTTGGAAATAAATCCTACAGAATCTTCTCCGTAGATTGCACTATAAGTAGGCTGTTAAAATCCAGTTTTCATCTCTATGTCATAATAATAGAAATTATGGTTGCTGTGTTACCATTCTGAAAAGTTACATGGCCTCATAACTGTTCAAAATTATATCATCAGTCTGCATACTTATCTCTTTTGTTTCATAGGAATTTGAATTATAGTTGGTATGGTACTTCTCATGACTGAAAATCTATGTGGCCTCAAAGCCATTCAAAATGACTTCATCAATCTGCATATCGATCCTTTGTCTTTTACAACACTAGAAGTTTTTCTAGCTATGTTACTTAACAAGTAATGTAGCCTCATAATCATCCAAAATTACTTCATGAATTTGCAACTTTCCCTCTGTGTTTCACGAGACTAGAAGTTATAGTTTGCTATGTTACATCAATCTAAATATCTATATAGTGCCTGTCCTCCATTTTGGTCGCTCTTCCTCCAGTTAAAAGCCCATCCTCAATGTTGCCCGTACAATTGTATTTACTTGTAGATAGAATAACATAGATGTTATTGTTATATTATATATTTCTAGATACATATATATATCTTTGCTCATGTTACCCTATAATTTATTGCTATGGAGAACAGCTTCTCTGTAGTGTGTGAGTTTACAGTCTTGTACTGTAAGATTTTGAGAACTTTTTTTTTGGTCTTTCATAACCAGTTTTTAATTTCTTCTGTGCTGTCACTGACATTTTGACTTGATTCTAGTTCATTCATAAACAAGAAGATTGAGCATTGATGGTATATCGTAAGCTGTCTCATGACAAAAACATTCTCATGACAAGAACGTTCCTTGTTATTGGCAATCCATTGACTTCAGTGATGACTGTGACTTTAGAGTTATTTGCAAGTATCATATCAATTATTTTGATGTTCTGTGACTCAAAACAGATGTAATGAGAAAGCTAAAAGATACAGTAACTTCTTGAATTTGAAATGTCATAACAAGATGTTTTTGAAAATTCACTATTTTTAACAGCACATTGGGATGAGGGGTGAAAGGTTGCTGTGATTCCAGGGTTATTTGCAAGTAACACATCAATTCTTATTATATTCTATGACATAGACCGGGTGTTATGGAAAGCCAAGATACAGTAACTTCCTGAATTAGAAGTCTTCTAGTGTAAGATGATTTTGAAAATTCCCCATTTTTAACACTACATTGGGACGATGGGTGAAGATATGCTGTGGCCAGAAGTTTTTTTCAGTCTGCAGATAGTCCAGTTTCATCCAGTTCGTCACCCGTGTCTTTTATATATCAGACATCAGAGATGCTGCAAACTCTCAATATCTAAAGAAATTACCATGCATATGCAATGTGGAATTTG
Source organism: Peronia peronii (assembly GCA_039654565.1). NCBI lineage: Eukaryota > Metazoa > Mollusca > Gastropoda > Systellommatophora > Onchidiidae > Peronia > Peronia peronii. The sequence goes on from JBCEWB010252042.1 coordinate 7,576, forward strand.
ATTCATGCTGATGTTTAGTTAGTGAGATTTAAGTCTATACTCTGCAACTAGAAAAGTGAAAGGGGGTTTTTCTGTCCGCTTATACATTAATTGACAACAATTAGTATTTGATCATATAAGATTATATTTTATTGTCAAAGTGATGGATTGGTTATGCCTTTATCAGTTCTTGTGTCTGGTTATTTTGTTGTTGTTGTTACATCTGTTATTTCTTTGTCATACAACATACATCATTTTGTGGCATTCTTTGTGAAGTGCAGTCTGCAGGAACATATTATTGTCGTCACTTCCGTAATATAATTCACCATTGTGCGATAGCATGTATCAGACTTAGAATGGAGCCGATGTTTCATGACATTTCTGCATGTGATGAAAGTCATCAGATAATGTCATTAAAAAAAAAGAAATCAGCCAATTGAATTATATATCAGTTACATAGAATTATTAAGGCATAACTGATCAAATGGCTCACTCTTTATACATTTTTTCCTCAAGTTCTCAGTTGTGCTGAATATACTTAGGCCATTGTGTTGAACAGTGATGATAGTTTTAATGTCTCATTGTCACTTGCATTCAAGAGTGACTGCCTAACTCCAATGCATTATATGTTTTTTCTCTCTTTTTACCTGTTTTGTCTCTGGTGGTTTTTGCCTTTCTCTTTGATATTTTACCCTCTGATATTGTCTCAGCTGCAGTGTGGAACAAGCCGGAGATTGTGGATCTCTCTCTCTTTTTAAATTTTCTATTTCGTATGTCAGCTTTTTGTCCATTTGAAAGTTTTGGGAATCCTATTTCCACATTCTGTGCAATACATAAAAAATATCACTGCAAATCAAGGGAAAAGTGGTAAAGAAAAAGAGGTGGAGGGGTGAAGTGTGCATTTGAAGTATTGTTTTTATTTTGTTTGTTTTTTTTTTTTTGGCATGTTTTTCTTACTGACAAGAGTTTAGTTCAGTATTGAAAATATCAGGGTGTGGTTTTCTTTGAATTTCAGTATATTTTTGGATTGAAATCATTCTGATATTTCTTGTGATGGCAGAAATTGCTTTTTTTGGACATATTTGTTTTTAATTAACAAGAGTTCAATCAGTTGTGTGTGATATTGAACAAATCAGAATTTGTTACTCTTTGAACACCAGTATATCATGGTCAGATTGAAAGCTTTCTGGACAGAAATGAAAATCGCTATAAAAATGGACAGTACTTTTAAATTAAAGAATCAGGTGAAAAACTCATTGAGGAAAATGAAGGCTCATGTACCACTGACTTTTGTTGAGAATGGTTAATTATAGTATCACCTCCTGCCATATCACAGTAGTTCTGTTGTTGCTTTTTGTTAACAAAATGCTTCCAGTTACCCAATGCATTCATTACTGTTTTGTTCTTGATAGATTGAATTTAAATTATGGTTTGCTAGCAGATACTAGTGTAAGCTCCAAGTCAGACTGTGGTGGCTTCAGTTCATTGTTAGGTCTGGGTTAACATTTATTCCATCATTAGAATAGCAACATGTTAGTGAAACCTGACTTTTTGATAGTAGCATATATATTATGAAACCTTGTTTTACAGTGTGGCACTCATTCAACATTTAGAGTGTGCTACTTACTTAACATTTTATACCATCATTAGACTAACAGATTTTAAGAGAAAAGCGCTGATGTATTGGCAAGAATCAGAAGTCTTTTTTTCTCAACACTAGTTCAACACTATCGTCCATCACTATAAATCCATAGACTGTAAAATGCTTAGAGCCTGTATCGTTTGAGAATAAGTGCTCTGTTGATATCTATTAATATTATTATTATTATTTATTGTTATCTTCACGTTGTGGCTCAGGTCCATCATGTGTTATGCTCACTGTTCTAATACTGGTACTTGCCAGCCCTTCTCACCTGAACCTAATGTTGTTAACCCTCTGTGCCCCATTGCAACATTGTACCAGGTTACACAAACCCATAGATTAATGGTCACATGATATGATGATGGTAAGCTGCCACATGGAAGGTGTAATTATAATGACATTAATTCATATGCTTAATTATATATTAGTACTCTGATTGCCAGTTACACATCAAAATGGACAGTACTAGGGACACATGATATTGGTGGTAGTGTAATTGGCAGCTGCCATATATATTTTTAGAAAACTAAGAACATACTTGAGCATCTCCATGGGGTCTGTCGGAGGTAATAAAGACTGTGGAGCACATAGGGCCTGTGCTTAATAGGGATTATAATGCGCTTCGTTAATATCTTTATTGTTTTGCAAGAGAGGAAATTAGTTTTTATCTGAGAATATTAAAAATCTTCATGATGTGGTTACATTTAAGTCACTTAAACTGTCTCTCACTCTGTGACTATGACCATGACATTGAAGGAATTCATTTTTTAAGTTTTAGTCTGGCTTTCTGTGTCAGTGATTTCATTTCTGTCACCATTTTGCAGACCAAACTATTTATATTCATCTCTTCTAAAGCGTAGTGCTGAGATTTTTCAAAATTTTTTTTTTTTTTTTTTTTTTTTTTGTTCATTGTTTTAATTTTTTCTCTCCAGAAAATAGTAGATTCCACAATCAACTAGGTCAGTTTTAGCCGTTTTGAGAAAATGGACAAAAACTGCCTCACTGAAAATCCAAACTATATTTAAAGCAGGGGTGGGTTTTGGCTTTAAAAAAAAGTAGTATTAAATGCAGGAAATAAAATAATGACTAAAAAATTAAGTTACCAATGGTTGGCATCGTATCTCAGATTCTCAAAAAATAATGACTTCGGCGATTGTGGAATGACTCCAGGATTTTGTTTCCTTATAAATATGTCATTTTGATGCAATTATTAATATCATTGTTGGTTCTTATGGTACTTAGTGTTAAAATATCATTCATTACCCCTATAATAAGACACCCTTTCCTCCCTGTTTTGACATAAACATTTTTGATATAGTATTTAGTACTACAATATCATATTTATACTCCTCTATTATAGGTATCATCTTTATCATATCATTTTCCAAACTGAAGAAAAATATTTGTATTATCCTACATACTGATATATATGTAAATTGTTCACATTTATGTTGTTTTTTTTGTATTATTGATCTCTTATGTTCACAGTGAAATTTGTCATGTTGTTCTTTTTTACATTGAGAAAACAAAACTCCTTTTTTTCACCTTGACAGTATTGTGGCTTGTCCCTCTGATTGTTAATCCATGTACATCCATGCATTGAAATTCTTGTTAACATTAGACAGTGTTTCTAAGACCTATAATCTTTATGTCAGCGTAGTTACATGTTCCAAAGGACTGCACATTGATGCAATTCAAATCTAAAGCAAATATCACTTAACCCAGCTGTGTTCTACGAGACATAATAGGTTTCTCTTTTGCAGTAATGAATCCTAGCTTTAGAGCTGACATCCCTTGGTACTCATGTCAATCAAGAAACTTGAATTAAATGTCAGCACCTGTTTGTATTCTGAACCTGTGATCATTATTGTTATTTAGATTGTTATCATTAGTCATACATTCTATGAAATCAAATGGCTCATTTCAAGTTTTGTTATTGTACACCAGTGGTTCTCAGACATTCCTGGCTTGATTCTCTCGTCCATCACCTACACAGCCCACTTGCAGTACCCTTGTCAAAAACTCCATGAAATCAGATAACTTATTTTAAATCATTATGTATACACCAATGGCTCTTATATCTACCCAGTCTGTAATCTTTCTCAAAATAGATATTTTTCAGTCCTTGTGAAGCAAGCTAGTATTTAGCATGGAGTGTTGATAATTGACTCTTCAATCACCTTCCCCCCCCCCTCCCTCTTCCCATCCCCTTCCACCTTATCCTTGCTTTCCCTTCTCTTCCTCCCCCCCCCCCCTTTCATTTCCCCAAAAGTGCACACTCCTCCTACATGGAAAGAAGAGGTTTAGGGAGAAATGGGTTAATGCCCATTCCCTGAGAGCAAATTTTTTTCCCTATGGGAAAGAAGGTTTAGGAGTGGAGTGGAAGGGTTAACATGGGGAGGGAGGGGGAGGGGGGCCATACAAATGAAAGAGTTTACAGTAGTCGCTTCAGTCACTCCCTCCTAGCCACCCACCTACCTCATTCCCTCCCTCAGGCACACTCCTTATAAAGAAAGCAAAAGGAAAAAGGAGAGGGCGTAGGGATAGCTCCCCTTTGAGAACCACTGGTATAAATGCTATATTTCTGACAAATGTGTTGTTGTTATTCTGATTCACTCAGGAGGCATGAAGTAGTATGGTGATCCTCAGATTGTCTAATCTAGTCTGAATGTGATATTTGTTCTGCAGGACGGTGGGTCCTTGCAGTTGGTCGGGTGCTATTCTAGTTATTTTTACAGAAACTTTTAAGCTGACAGATCTCAGTAACTTTTTTTCTCTTGTTACTTGAGAAAGAAAACAAATACTTAAATACATAATGTTTATGTTTCAGGGTTTGGAAGCCAAATTGTTTTTAATTTTTTTTTTCTTTTACGAAAAGTGATCTAACCCAGTGTTAGTATTTAGAATCAAGTTAATTTTCATGCAGAAGGGTATTAGGTAAAATGTATTTAGCTTCAGCATTAAACAAAAGCTACTAAAATTAATGAGTATATGATGGCTTACAAGAAGCCAACATTTTCAGGTGCAGTTTCCTCACAACTGTGGCTGTGGCACTTAAGACAATAGGCTCTCAGGGATTCCTGTGAGCTCTTCCTTGTTGTAGAAACTTATTGTGTATGTTTAAGCTATAGAAGAGGTAGAAATGATGAAATCTATCCTTATTAGCTCTATCAGAGCTTTAATTTTCTCTGCAAGGGCATAAGAGAAATATCTGGAGACTCCACATGTAGGAAGACAGGAAGAAGAAACTATGTTGTTATAATTACTGTTGTTTGTTATTGATCTATGGCACTTTCAGTCTGCTGGATGGCAGCAAGTGTTACCTGCTGTTTGACAAACAAAATGAAATCAAGAACACGTCTCAGGTAGTACAAAATAAAGGCCCTGTAAATTTAGACTAAAGAGTCGCATAACAAGAGAACAAAAGAAAGTCTGTAAATCAAACAGTCGTATATGAAAAACAAAAAGCTGTATATAAAAATAAATTTTTAAAAAATATCCAAGGAGCAAAGAGTTTTATATAACACAAGATTTGCATTCAGGAACCCAACATTGTTCATAGAACAAGGTTGTATACAGAACAAAGTGTTATGTGGGGAACAAAGAGATGATGTTTTATTGCAGGACCGGATGAAATGAGCTTGATGTCAGATTAATTGATGTTTAATCTGTTGGTCACAGTGAACAAGTAAAGAGTATTCTTCACTCCGCTGTAGAAATAATCTAGCTATAATTCTTATATGCCAGGGTGCTCGCACCCAAAGCTAATTCTTAGGTTCAGTGAAATCCAATTTTCCCTATGAAACCCTTTTCTGATATGTCTCTTGTTTCACACAGTTGTATAACATATTGATCTTATTGCAGAGGCTTTTTTCCAGTGTGATGCATCATGCCTTTTCTCCTTCTCAAAAGTTGTGATTTCATTTGTTTCTCATCTTGTGAAGATCATTCCCTGTTCTAAACTGATTCTGATCTGAAATTGCAAATTTAAGCAAATTTTCAATGGGATTTTTCAGTGTCGAGTGAGAGAGGTATTTTTTTTATGCTCAGCTCAAAATATACTGAAGATCAGTTTGGGGTAATGTATCAGAAATATATATGAATATAATTTATTGTTATTGTAAGGTTTATCAGATACCTGATCTTACGATTCAAATTTGCCATGTACTTGGTATGTGAGAGAAGATTCATCTAAAGTTTTGTTGTTTGTTGGTTCTGTGTTATTTGTAACTTCTTCCATCAGGTACAGTGCAGGAATAGAGATTTTTTTTTATTTTCAGGGCTGTTGTTTGTAGCAGATGAATATGATTTATTCTCTTCAAACCAACCAGATCTTTGATTGTTATATATCTGCTCCTGTAGATACAGTTGATTCTGTTGATAATACTGGTATCAGTGTAAGTCACAGTTTTTGTGTTTGGATCTACCGCTTTAGATTTAGTTGGATAAATACATCGAGCTTTATGTGAAAGATATACCCAGTTACATGGGACAGTGCTTTCTTTTTTTTGTAATGATGAAAATGAAAAAGATAAAGTTTAAAATCATTCTATAACTACAGGGACTTTCAGCGTATGACTCACCATGTATTAAATTATGGCTTAGCAGAGAGATTTCCAGACAGGCTGGCAATGGCTTCAGTTCTGTTTCTTTGTGGCATAGGAATTGTCTGATATTGTAACGAAAACATTAGTGACAAGGAAAACCATATTTTCTAGTATTTGTTTTGTTTTGTCAGACACTGTGAGATATCTATAAATATTTGGAAAATATCACAATAAAGACAGGTGAAGGGTGTGTCATATTCTGTTTTTTGTGATTTCAGTTGCAAAGATTTATGTATATTTTGCTATCAAAATAAAACATGTCACATACTACCAAAAAATATAATGATGCAGTTATCAATACCCTGTAGTACATATTCGAACCCTCCGGGGGTGAGGCGCTATATAAATGTCCTTTATTATTATTATTATTATTATTATATTCATAGAGGATTACCAAATTGCCTCCGTCAGATTTGTATTTGAAGTGAATGTTTTTTATGTTTTGTTTTTTTAAAGGAAATGATACTGTTACACTTGAGCCATTTAGTTTCATGATGATTATCATTTCACTTTAAAATAGTATATATGTTATGTGGACTCCCAGTTCTCATATTGTTACTGATATATGCATGCTAGTTGTTGTTATTTTTCCTCTTGGGTCTCTCATATGTACATCATTATATATTAATCGTACTATTTTGTCAGCAGTGATATAAATTATGATAAGGATATGTCCTCTTCAGGAATATGGTTTATGATGTAGAATCATGTAATTATATTTTACACTTAGCTCACAAATTCTGTCTGATCTGTTTGTCCAATATGCAACCGTACACTGGTTGCAAGGTTTGCAGTACATGGAATAGTGTTGCTGTGTTTTCTTCATATATGAAAGCAAGTTATTTCAACCAGCTTGCAACTTTTACAATATTTGCAAGTTTTCAGTGTACATATATAGACTTTGCAACCAGCTTGCAACTGTACAGTAAATTATAGATTCTTTGGTAAAACTTACCAAGATTATTTATCACATTTGAATGTCTCAGCCAGGTTGTTGTTTAGACCCAGACCAAAGGACAGATGACGGTCTTTTGCGTGACCTGTTAGCCTAGACTTTGCAGCTTAATTTCTATCTTTTCTTATTAATAAATACGATTTTACTCTTATTTCCAAGTTGAAGTTGGCACACATAATAGAAGAGAACTGCAGAAACCAGCAGTCTATTTGAGTCTATTTGTGGTGTTTCCTGAGAAAAGTATTGAACTGCTCAATCACCTTTGCCCAGAGCATTATCTTGACATGGGATTTTACTCCAAAGCATTCATTGTTCCCCACAAGGTGAGATAAGACACTGGTACCCAGTGTACAATAGTGACTCAAATACCCCAAGTCTGACCGCTAACATAGTGGTATTGGAAATTTATATCAGTGCTGTGTTCTATAATGAATTTAAATTTGAAATTGAAAATAATCCATTTCAGATGAAGAGATAAAACAGAGGCTACATTCACAAAAAGAACAAGAAGTAGACAAATTTTAAAAATTATTATAGACATAAATACATACAGGTATAAGCTTAGTGGAAAGAAATGTCTATATGAGAATGCCATATGCTGTTAGCACTATTATTGCCCAGAAATACTGAATTGCAAAGAGTTTGCACATTCAGAGTATGATATTGGTATGCATACAGCAAGAAAACATGATACATAGTAATCTGATTGGAAAGAGCCACATGTCATAATAACTAGTTTTAAAAGATAACTTTGTATAGCATCGTCTGTATCGTCGTACCATCATGTAAGTGTCTTACTGAAGTATACACATTGACGACCATGTTATCAGATAATAAGCAATAGCCAAAGGCCTCAGGGTGTCTTATCAGACCTGTGTCTTAGTGTTCTCATTTCCATTGTCTCTGCTCTGCTAGAGTGTGTCTGGTCTCAACACTGTCCCATAAGCAGGCATGGTGAACACCATTTGTTTCATTTTCATCAGGATTCAGTAGAGAATTGTGTAGTGAATGGTCTTTATTATATTCTTGAGTGGAGTCATCAGTTGAGTCATATTCTGCTAGGATTTCTTTGATAGCAGTTCTCCTTCTTCTTAGTCCTTCAGTTCGGCTTGAGTTTTCTCCGCACCTCCTGATGAGTTGTGCAATAATTTTCTCCATTGTCACGATTGTGGGCCAAGGTCTGGGTCCCTCAAATGTTCTCTTTGTCCATTTCTGAATGTTGTCGGTTCATTTTTTTGTCTGCCCACCTTTTCTTTAGCTTCCCATCTACCGTTCCTTGTAGTACAAATTGAGCAAAACTACTGGAGCTTTGTTACATGGCTATGACACTTTTGTGTCATTTTCTTATCAACTGTAAGGAGGTCCTCTTGAGGGCCACAGCATTGTATGATGGTTCTGCAGGCTTGTTTGTTGGCAGTATGATCCAAGTAGTGATACCATCACAGGATCTCCCTTATCCTGTCTCACAAGTGAGTTTCGATAGTCAATAGCAGGGCCTGTAGCTAATGTATTCCCAATAAAGTATCTTTATCAGTTGGTCCTTATTCTGTCCGACTGCTCCAATAACAGTATCAACATCACTGTATATACCAAATCCATGTCAGTGTTCACGTGTTCTGAGAGATGATCATAGTTTCATCTGTTTTCAAATTAAGCTCATATCTGGACTCGGAAATAGCAAATAGTAATAGGATGATCAGGATATTCCCACATTATCCCTCTATTCAGTCTCTGTAGTCAGTAGCAGGGCTGGTGGCTAATGTATTCAAAACAAGAATATCTTCATTAGTTGGTGCTTGTTCTACCAAATTATCAAATAATGATATCAGCATCACTGGATCTGTGATAATCCATTCCAGTTTTGACATATTCTGGGAGATGGTCTTAGTTTAATTCTTTTTTTCCAACTGAACTTCTACTGTATCTTGATCTGGACTCTGAAGTTGCAAGTAGTGTAGCCATTATATTCCATAGAGAGAATCTCCATCTTTGGTCCATATTTGGTCAAGCTTGTATGATGATATCATCTGCATTATTGTATTCCTGGGATCTTGCTTTAAAAATTAATATCCATCATCACTGCCATACTCATTTTCTTCCAGGTGCTTTAGACATCTGATCTATCAGCTTGCTTAGCTGTCATCCATTGCTAAGTCATACTCTGTCTTTTTCCAGATGTTGTGAATGCAAGATGCAAAGTATTATATTGCTATATTTTTCCTTCATGCTTGCAGAAGCCATTGTAAGCCAATCACCACTGAGCATTGAAAAGCATGACATGTTCAGATGTTCCTAGACATGTAAGAAATATCCTGGCCATATTCTGTTCTTATTTTAGGTGTTCCCTTTTCCATGGGATTTTCCCATGTTTGCAGTCAGGAACAGAGGCTGCTCTAGATATGTTATTGCCTCAAGCTTTGAAAGATTACATTTATTATATGGAGTTACATATCATCAGAGTTTGACTTCCATCATGCATTCAAATGTTATGGAACAGATCCCTCGGCCATACTATATTCCATATGGCTCCCATGCAGTCTGAGATATTACTCCAGCTACATTATTTCATCTGGCATGTAGTAATCATTAAAAATAAGTTGCATATCGTCCAAGCTCGTCTGCATCATATGTTCAAATAGTATGAAAGGGATACTTCAGTCAGTAGATGCTATCTGAGCTACAAGATGCCAGCTATTCCAGCTATGGTATTCCTTTACACTTGTTATTACAGGGAGTGGCATATATTCATGCTCTTCACCATCTATTTTTAAATGTTATGCTAAATCTCCTGGGCCATATTCCGAGTTGCTTTAATATGCTGTCAAAGATTTCATGTTCTTCCAGCTGATATGGAAGTCACTGGAATTATATTTTATTTGTACTCAAGTCCATCATGTATGGAGATGTTCCCAGAGATATTTGGGTCATTTTTCATCCTAAATTTAAATATTTGCAAAGATACCAGTTCCTTCAGCCATATTCACAGGCTAGTTCTCATGTTCTTTCATACTGTGAACAACAAATTTTTAACAGCAGTTGGAAATTATTAAACTCTATTCCATCATATTTTCAAATGTTACTGACATTGCTTATGCAAAACATTCAGCGAGCAATTTCAATTTTTATTCCCAGTGAGATTCACTGTATTTTGTCCAAAGTTTTTCTCCCAAATAGCCCACCAGCTTTTGCATTAAACATCTTTGGAATAACCCATATTTTCTCAGACATTATGCTTTCAAAGTTACTCAAGTTGCATAAAAATACAAATCACTTGGAACATTTTCAGTCATGATTAGTTGGGAGATTCCAACATATTCCAACATACCTCATTTTTTTTCCCACCAGGTTTTGCATTTAGCACTAATAAAGTAATCAATATTCTATTAAACTTTATTGAGAATCGAAGCCTTTGAAGACACAGATTTGTATGTTGAAATGTTACTGATCTTGCTTATGCAATTCGTGTGAAATATTTTCAGTCATGAATGGCTAAAAGGGTCACAATTTTTAAAATGCAGAGCGTCTCGTTTTGTCCACCAAAACTTTTCCCGCCAGATGTTGCATTTAAAACCAATGAATTGATCAATATTCTATCACCTTTTATTCATAGCTCAAATAACACAGAATCATTGCATATTAATTTGCTCAGGGCAATATTCAGACTAGACCAAAATTCCTTAACCTTTTTCTTTGTCCCATTTACACGACACAACTTTACAATAGCAAATTTATCCAACCTTGCTTTCAATAATTTTCAATATAATCTTTCAACCAACATAAAGCAATACATAGTAGAAAAGACTAATATGCACATGATTGTCTTTGGTTCATGATGGTAAAAGAAAAGTCTAACTTATTGACTCAAGTACTATTTATTGTTGTTCACTGTTCATAATTGTCTAGAAAAAAAAATCTAGTAAGTTTTCTTTTCATATACATCAAGCAATCAATAAATTATGTTTCATTTCTTGAAGCAAACCATACTGTAACTCACTATATTACGTGAATTTAACCTGTTTTCTCCTATGAAATACGTGACGTTTTGATTTGGTATCTGTGGACAACTTTGTCTCACTTGTTGAAAATCTTTGCTGTCATGTCTCGTTCAAATGACAAGATTCTCTAACTCTGTCCCATCACCTTTTGAAAAATTGGAGATTTTAATGAAGGAGAACCTCCATTTGTAAGAAATGCGGAGATCAATACTATTCTTATGACACTCAATAAATATTTTTGTGTTGTTGTTTTCTTGAAGTTTATCTTTGAAATCTATCTAGAAATTCATGAGTTCATTCAGTATGCTTTAGCTCATGTCATCTTGAAGGAACTTTGCTATTGTATTTTTCGCTTGTTACTAACAAGGCTTTGTCTGAAGTTTTGACTTGATTGTAAACTAATCATATTGTTGTAATTACTACTTGTATGAAATGTATACTGAAATCTGTTTTGTTATGTAATTCTACACACCTATGACATACCATATAGGCTACATGTACATGTATTATAGTATGAGATGTGTTACTTTATTTTGTTGAAACAAGGTGCCCCATCTGACTAGACCACCTTCAATAAACGACTTTTATAAAATTGTATCCGCATAGAATTAAAACTTGATACAATACAGTATTCTTGTATTACTGAAGGCAATGGAAAATTTGTAAACCTTTGGGTTTTTTTTTTTTTAAATTTTTGTTTAAGGTATGCCAGGATAATTTTACATATCTTGTCAGTTCAGTTGGTGCTTAACTCTTTCCCCTCTTGACCCAGTTCCCATAGCTGGTCAACTCCAGACACGCCCAGTTTCATGACCCAATCGCTGACCACACTTTCACTGCATAAATCAATTCCTACAGCAGCCCAGAGCAAGTAAACCATGCAAAATTGGTATCAAATAAAATGGGAGGAATCATAGAACATGAATAAAATATTTATGACTGTATTGGTGCTGTGTGAAAAAAATAAAATGACAAGAAATTTGACAACAACAACCCAAAACAATATATTTCACATAATATTTTTCAAGTTACAGTTTGAAGATCTAGTAATATTACGTTTCCTTGTCCGATAGAATTGATTGTAAATCCTCATTCCACACAAATCTAGCACTTTTCAAGGACATACAGGTTTATGTGAACAATTCACTAAGGGCTCTAGCTCCATGCCGAATGAAAACAAACGTTACCTCCACAAAGAAAACTAATGAAAAAGCACCTTCACTGTACAGATTTCGCTCAATCAAACACATTTTCAAACTGACGCACTTCTCTAATGACCCGGAAGTAAACCCACTTGTTTCTATTTGAAACTTTGAAATACTTAATCGGCAAAGTATGTGTATTTACCAAGCTGAATTTTCCGGCTCGAAGTCTAGCCGTGACCTCCGGCCCGAGCCGGATTTTCCGGCTCGAAGTAGGAAAAGAGTTAATACAAATGGTAGTAACAGAACTTTGATTTACGTTTTGTAACTTGAAAAAATGATAATTAGCATTATTACTTTCAATATTTATGAGAGATATTAATATTATTATAAATATTATCATCAAATTTGTAGCAAATATTATTACTGTTGTTATTTCCATCTCCATTAATACTGTTTGCATTATTATGTTACTACTGCTTCTCTATATTACTTTATTTTCACATATTCTTATTGTCATTCTTGCTATTGTTATGGTTATTGTTATTATTATAATATTACTATTATTATTATTACTACTGCTACTATTATTATTATTATTATTAATACATGTATTACTATTATTATTTTTACATGTATTATTATTATTATTTAATATTATTACGTGTATTATTATTATTGTCATTATTACTATTATTGTTATTATTATTGCTAATCATAATGGTAGTGCCGATGTTGATAAGTTAATAGCCTTGACAGTTGGTATTATTTTTCTGGTTTGTTTGTCATTATGTTTTTCACATTCATTGTTACAGAACATTCATTACAGAAAAACATATTAAAAATAATGAATGCTGAAGTGGTAAACTGTATTATCATTTTTAAAAAAAATATTTTTTGAGGAGGGGGGTGGGGTGCATTTCTTTGGTTTTTTGTCTTCTTGATAAAAATGTGCTGCGTATTTTCCTGCATAAAGATGGATAGACTTTTAAGCATATATCATTTTAATCGTGGCATGAAGATGAATGCTTTATTTTTTTTTTTTTTGTACTGTGATTGAAATGCAACAGTTCTGAATACAGGACATTTTTGTTATTTGAACCACCTTCATAACAATTTATTTAAAGAATTTGTTGTTGTTGTTGTTGTTGTTGTTTTTGTCATGGCACAAGTCAGAGTGATTCTCTCTCTCTCTCTCATTTTTTTTTCTCTAACACCCCCCCCCCCCCATTTTTTTTTCATCGGCATATGCCAATTTGAATATCTTTTTCTTTTTTTTTTTTTCCACAAGCAAAGGCCAATTTTAGTACATTCTCTCTCTCTCTCGCTGTCTGTGTCATTCTCATTCTTTTCCTCAGTGCTTTTGTCAGTTTGAATCTCTTTCTTCTTTCCTTTGTTTTTCATTTTTATTGGCAAATGCCAATTTGAAGTTTGTAAGATTTTTTTTATCATCCACTGGCCCATACCAAAAATGAGCCTAAGATATCTTTAATTTTTTCTTGTTTTAACCAACACAGCAAATTGTTTGTTGTTATTGTTGTAACCAACAGAGCAACTCTGAAGAAAAACCTTTTGTTGTTGTTGTTGTTGTTTTGGTTTCATCATCTTTGCTGATTGCAAATTTGAAGAAAACCTTTTTTGCTGTTGTTGTTTTGTTCTTGTCATCTTTGATGATGTGGGATTGCAACTTTAAACAGAAACCTTTTTTTTTTGTATTTTCTCTCCATCATCTTTGATGATAGTACAACATGTGGTACTGCCTGCGTTCAAATGGTGAACAAAATTGAGCCTTCTGTTTTGTAATAATGAGCAAACTAGAGGCATGTTACCATTATTGCATGTAACCAAAATGATATTCATATGTATATACACATAAGAATGTACTTGCATAAGTAAAGTATGTATGAATCTGTACACGTATAATTGTGTAAAAATTTATGTGTCAGTCGAAACAAGTTTTACATCTTGCTTTCTTTTTTTGCTTCCAAGTCAGACCACTGCTAATTCTTGTTTTATTAGAGAGATATTGGTTTTGATCAATCCTGTAGAGCTAGTTAAATGAATAACCAGTTATCAAATTTTTCAAAAATAATAATTTAATTTTTTTTTTTTTTTAATTTTGGTTTGCTGATGGTGTATTAGAGTAAATTAACGCTGTCGAGCTGAAGAAATAACTATTGAAAGTTAGTACGTTTTAGAATTAGTTCTTTTCTTTTCTTCCATGGTGATGTAGGCCTGAAGAAATTGTTACATGAAACTAAGTTGTATCAGAGCTGTATAGGTTGCTTCGAGAGTTATCATTTTACTTTGCAACAATTGAGTTCAATGGTTTTATTCCTAAGATTGTGATTTGTACACGGCTTGAGTTTGTTTTTGGTATGCTTGTGTATACTTTAGCATTACCAAAATATAGCATTTGGGTCCTGTAGGGCTTTCCTGATAGTTGTATTTTCTTTCGCTTTTGGGTTTTTTTTTTCCGTTACTTTTACATGATCTGACAATGCAGCCAATAATTAAACATCATGTATGCATGTTGTGGTATACTCTTGTAATCATGTAATAAAAGAAGTATCAAGTGGTTACCTGATAAACATTCTTGGTGTTACTGTATGTGTGATTTTGTGTGTAAGTGGATAATGATGTTGTTCTCGTTTAGTTGTTACTGGGTGGATAGTGAGTGGGTGGTTGGATGGATGCATGCATGGATGGATGGATAAATGAGTGGGTTGGTGGATGGATTGATGGATGGATGGATGGATAGATGGTGGGTGGATGGATAGATGAACGGGTAGATGAATAGATGGATGGATGCATAGGTGAGTGGCTGAATGAATGGGTGATGGATAGCTGAATAGATGGATCGTAGGGTGAATGGATGGAAAATTTCATGGATGGGTTTGATGGAAAGGTGGGTGGATGGATGGATGGATGGATAGGTGGATGGATGGACGGACGGATGGATTGGTGGTTTAATAGACTGCAGTCTATCATGGATGGATGGATAATGACTGGATCAATCAGTTAATTCAATAATTGATAATGATATTTCTTTCTTTTTCTTTCTTGCTGCATGTTCTAAGGATGGGTGAAAAATGGGTGCATAATAGTTGTTTGATCTATAGACTGCCTACTGATCCAGAGACAGGTATGTGCACAGATCGATAGAAATATGAACAGTTCTATAGATGAACACATATTTGATACGTAGACAAATGGAGAGACAGATGCACAAACAGACAGGTACCCAGACAGATAGAAAGACAGAAAGGCGTAGACTAGATGGATAGACTAATTGATACATGTAGAGAAAAGGGGATAGATAAACAGCGAGACAAACAGACAACCAGACAGGCAGATAGATATAAGATAGATAGATAGATAGATAGATAGATAGATAGATAGATAGATAGATAGATAGATAGATAGATAGATAGATAG
>JBCEWB010252152.1:0-23332 GCA_039654565.1 Peronia peronii
TATATCGTTTGTTGGCACAATGGCGGCCCGCAATATCGACGATATATCGTTCTTTGGGATGGAAAGAGTTAAGGGCCAAACAATTATAACAAAAAGTTTTAAAAGATAACAGTTGATCTTTACTGTTAGTTAAAAATTTACTTGTGCGAATAGGCACAGCCTTCGTCACTGTTTGTGTGTTGTAATTAGATAAAACAATTCCTGATCTTTCTTAGTGTATAATTACATCAAAACTGCCCAGCATTTAAATATTGAAAACATAATATTGCTATGCTATCCTACGGACAATCGCACAAGTTACTCAAGTGTTTACAATTAGCCAGATCAAAGTAGCAAAACAACTGACCAGTCAGGAGGCTAGACTTGCTCCTCATCCACAGAGCCAATCACGGATGCTGTCCCACGTGTTGTCAAACAAAGAAATGCTTATGGGCCAGTCCACTATGTGGCCTGATTATGTAATCATATATCAGTTATACCTGTTCTCTCCACCCCCCATCCCTATTTTACTGCATATCTAGCACTTTGCGTTTCTCTGAAGTGGACAATATGATGTGAAATTACACCATAAGACTCACTTTTCTTGGTCTGACACCGGGCTTTTAGGCAGATTTTTTATTTGGGAGCAGATTCTTAGGAGAGTAAATTATAGAGGAAAAGTTCCCTTTCACAGCAGAGGCGGGTTCTTAGGTGGACTGGGCTCTTAGGCAGATTTTTTATTTGAGAGCGGGTTTTTAGAGGGGTAAATTATAGAGGAAAAATTCCGTTTCGCAATAGAGGCGAGTTCTTAGGCGTACCGGGCTCTTAGGCAGAGAGTTCTTAGGCAGAGACCACTGTGTAATGAAGTGGCCACTGTCTCGTTTAGGTTTGAACATTTTGATTTTGAAAACCTATCAGTCTTGACAAGTGATTAAGTACAGTTATCTTTCTGCTGAAGTAGACGTGAATCCAGAGACTTCAAGATCAAGACTATACCTAGATCTAAGTCTGTTATTTAGACATGTATATATATTTTCCATGCCGAAAATATATGACAGAGGCAATCGGAACCTATGCAAATTGAATTACATCAAATTTTATGGGAAATAAAAATGAGAAACTGCATCCATTCATAGCTATCCCTGAGGATTATCGTCCTATGTTGTGTTTGTAATCTATTGAATACACATGAAAACTCTTAAATGGCACTCCTTCTGGTAGGTCTAGGGCATTTCTCGCAGCAGAACTACTTGTGAACACCAAATACTCACATCACATTGCTCAAGTACTGATTTTAATGTACTCAAAAGACCAAATGTTAATCTTGACTCCCATCTAAGTGGAAACTAGTATTGAGTCTCAGTCAAATATTTCTATAGCAAAGGGTGTTGAGGTCATTGGGGGAGAGTGACAGCAGCAACTTTGGTCTTGGGAAACACTCAGCAACACTCAACAGTCATATGAAGTTGTCCACCTTTACATGGTTCCTTTCCTAGTATTACTCCTAATGCGCCCCTTCTCCCCACTGATATTCAGCAGTAGGTCTGTTGCTCTGAGTAACACTCATCATCTTCATGGTGTTCATGGACAGAGTGTAGATGAATACTGGTGTTCAGTAGAAGTTCTATGGTCATAGTTTTCGAGTAATTGGTTGAGTAGCGCCCAGACCTATCACCTAGCATCACCACTCATGTCAAGGGGATTTCTTTTTCTATCTTCTATTGTTCATTTAATACAGTGAAGAATTATACTTAGATATGTACTTAGAATATCATGGAGGGAGGGGGAGGGTAGGTGGATCTCCAAAAAGAACATTTTGTTTCATGTTAGCAATACAGTGAAGGTACACATCAATATGACCTAAATTCCATTGGCAGTGGAACCATGATTCAGGAGAAGTGCCCATGTAGGTATGGCATGATTTCTTAGTGAGGGGGTCTCTGTCTAACTCTCTTGCATGTTTTGTTTGAGGCTTTGCCCTTGCATGTCAACAGTGATAAGAATAGACGGCAACGATAACTATTATACGTAATTGATATCTCATTTTACCACATTTGTTCCAAACACAGGAATAACTGTAGCTGCTCTGTGGCAAAGACTGGAAGCCAGGCCTGGCTTTGTTGAAGGCAGACTGGATGATGATTACAAGCAATTTATTTGGAAGTTTATCTCAAGTGTACAAGATGTCCAGTTCTACATACTTTCAAGTCCCAGGCCAGATCTGGTCATATTCAGATACAGTGATTATATTAAAATAGATAAATGCAAGTGTATTATGCCAGTAAGTGTCTTTTTCCATATTGATATGACTCAGTTGCTGCTGAAATTATTCATTTGTGTGACTTTTCAATTCTAGGTGTTATTGTGAAATCTTGTTATTTTGGATGTATATCTTGTAAGACATCACATTTTATGCTCATAATTTACTTTAAGTTATACATGTATATTCTTTTTTCTGAAAATTGAAAAAAAAAATCTTGCTGTTACATAATGAAGTTTTAAATATATATATCAGTTTACAGTATTAAAATACAAGACAGGAGTGGTTTTCTTTGATCTATGCTATATGTTCCTATCAGTTGATAATGTACATTAATTTGTTTTTCAGTGTTGTCAGCATATTTTTGAATGTGCCCATTTAATAAATTTATTAGATTGCACACAGTTTTATTTTTATGTAAATTTGTGCAGCAAAGCAAGAAAAAAAAAAATCACAAAAGAAAAATGATTCATGAACCAGTAATGAGGATGAAGCCATGAAATTGCTGAGAAAAGAAAACTTATGCTTACCTCAGCTCTTGCCTGTACTCTCTGCAGAAGGAAATTCCTCCTGATATATACTCCTCGCAAGAAATGATTGATGAAAATGGAGAATTGGGCTACTGTGATCACTATCATACTCGCACAAATGTTACAGATCAAGTGCGGGATTCTGCTGGCCAGGATCTTGTATCATTGGAGGATGTGAACCACAAGTATGGAATGACAAACACTTGGTTTTTAACATATCTTGCCAGAGCCCATTAGTTGCTTGAAGAATTCTGATTGGCATGCAAACTATAAATAGCTTTGTACATATATGACATTTTCATTTGACCTTGCCTGCTCCAGATATTTTGAAAACCACATTCAAAGTAAAATTTGTTAACAGTTGTGATTTTCAGGTGTACATAGTATTGAGAATCTATTACCATCAGCATTAGTTATTAAGCTATGTGGTTCAGAGTTCTTAAATACATCAGCATAAATGATAAATTTACATATAAATTAGCACTTGAGAAGTGTGACGCACAAAGCTTTTACTGTTGAAAATGTAAAAATATACTCTGCACAGATTATAGTAATTGGAATTATGATCTGTTTTGCTCATCATCTCTTTTGTTGAAATCAGCCAGCAAATCAGATACAGTTCAGTGTAAATTGATTATAAAAGGGAGAAAAATCATGAAAATGTCAAGGATGATTCGTTGATAACTATTTAATTGCCTTTGTTCTCTTACTATTTTATGATCTGTATGTTGGTAGATGGGGCCAACGTTTTGTCATTGTGGCAAATCAGAGACAGAGAAACCTTGCACTTTTCCAGTCTTCAGCTTGTCCATTAAGTGTTGCTGGTGAAAAATATTGCCTTCTAGAGTCAATTGGAAGGTTTGTATTGTCTTCATATATAGGCTTGAAGTAACGCATTGTCTTACCATTCTGCCATCCACAATCTGAAATTTGTGAGGAGTCGTTTGTAAAATATAAATCAATATAGTTTCATGAGAGACATATCCCAAACGGAAGAAATTCCAGGAAAATCAATAAATTGAAAAGAAATTGCAGACCTGAGAATTCATGACGTTTAGAGTAGCAGTGTTGTGTATCATAAGCTTTACAGCATATGACATCAGTCCTATTAACCATTTTGTAAGTTTGTAATTTTGTACTTTTATTGTTATAGTTTAAGTTTTTCAAAAAAGCATATTGATTACCAGAAACAAGGGATTAGCACTTCAGTTACTAAAACACATCACAAGAGGTTTATGAGCACAATAAAAGTAGTATACAGCACTATATCCACATTATGCCACTGTTTTCATTATTTCTATGCACTAAAGAATTGTCATGGAGCCCACACTTATTATCTTTACAGAGCCAGGCATGATGGAGAGCTGACATCTTGCAAGGCTCGGCGAGGTCTTTCCGGCACTCATGTGAAACGAAATGCTGGCACCATATTTGTGAAAGTCAAGCTGTTGGCACAGCTTGGCTACGTGAAGAAGCAGGTAATGATCAGCATATAACTATTGCTGTTCTTGGGAACATTTTCTTTTCAGTCAGATTTTTACAATTGCTAGAGCGTTTGAATTAACTATTTGTCACACTTATTCTTGCAATCCAGATGTCAATAATAAAATGTTTTATATATTTTAACATGCTTTTTTTTTTTCAGCTACATAGCCAAAGTCAGTCTTTTTTTTCTTTGTTCAAATTAGCATTTTTGTTTCATCATTCTTTTGAAAGAAAATTATTCGCAGCAAGCTGTCATAGGATGCACTTTGGCAGCTTAGTTTATAGAGGATAATGGAGATAGTTCTTTGAGGATAATGGGGCTCATTAGTTTCAGTAGTTTGAAATGATGAAAGTGCATTTGAGATATCAAACCTGTAAACTTCTCTACAGATTTTTGTGATATCTTTGTGATTGTTACTTTCACATTGGTAATGATTTCATATTTCACCTTCTTTTTCTGATTTCCCCAGCCTTTCCACTTGAGATATGAGACATCAGCCTCTCTCCATGTCTGCCTGGTCCATCTAACCCGCTTCTACTGGAGAACAAATGCCAACGTTGGGGGTCACCTGCTCACATTGACCAACTATATGCTAAGTAAACCCAACCATTCTGCAGTGTACACTGATGCCTTTAAAGATCTGGTTTGTTCTCTCTTTTTCTTCTAGTTCTTGTATATAATATATATGTCCATCTCTTAAGTCCTCATTTTTGTTTATTTTTTTGATAAATTCTTTTTGACATTTTGTGACAGTAATAAATAGATTTACCTAGATCTGCTCAGTCTTTGATGAAAAATCCACATAATTAATCACTGAATGATTCCTGTTTCTCCATTATTTTTTGTTCTCGAGTCATATTAAAATTTTATTCCTGGAAAGATTTTATCACAGTCCTGAAGATTGGTGGAAATTCCTAATAGTGCACATCATGTTTGTTAGATTTGGATTTAACACTGTTTCAGTATGATTACGACTGTATTCCACCTAGCACAGCAGAACAAGTTTGAGAGCCAGGTGCAATATCAACTGCACTGCTGAAAGGCTCCAATAATTCTTGCAGGTTAATGTGAATAGTTCCTATAGCCGAGATTAGCATTCTTATTTACAGGGACAAAATTAGTATGTGGTTGACTTCTGATTGAATAGTGTTTTTCATGACTGATTAGACCTAGGCATGTTACATGAAGTGATAGCATTTATCTGTTGCTCTCATCTGAAGCATGACCTATTTCTTCTATCATATATTTTTTTTTATGTTTATGGAGTTCGTGTATTGCAAGAGAGTACCAATTTGGCCTTCATTATCTTGTCACACAGTTTGACAAAGATTTTGCAGTTAATCTTTACATTTTTATTCTGTTTGAAGAACATGAGGGTCGGCTTTCTTAAAGGTCAGAGGAAGAAAATTCAGCAGTGCTTTGAGGTTGTTTCCATGAACTACACCGAGTTCTATCCAAATGCAAAGCACTGGATGACCAAGTAAGTCCAACAATGGTTGCACTTATGATAAAATCAGCAAAGATAAATGTTGTTCGTCCCCAAAAGAAATTTCTTTTCACAGTTAATGAGATGTATAGCCTAACATACATTGACACTCACATGCATATTTAATCATCATATATGGCATCAAAACCAGGCAGAATCAAGACAAACTGCTGCAATTTTAAAAGCATGTCCCTGAGGGCAGAAATGAATTTCTGTAATGTTGTCGATTACATCTTACAATTGCCCACTTCTGTTGGATCATTTCAATTACAGCTTGTAAACTTTGAAATGGTACACTTTGGGTGAAAATTTCGACAACTTCTTGTGCATCAATTTCCGTGAAATTTTGTAAGTGGTCTTATATTTTAAAAAATGCTTAGAATTTATTTTTCTCAAAGTTGTAAGTGATCACGATTACAAAATCTTGATTTGTGCTTAATAAAAACACTTCCTCTGATACAGATTTTGGGAAAATAGCATAATTTTACAGTAAATGCTGAAATCGAACATATTTATTTCATGTAAAGGTGTACCCATTCACTTTAGTAAAAGGTCCAGGAAGCTAGGAATGTTGAAACATTCCACTTTATGAATACATTCAAATTAAGAAGTGACATATAAGCACTGTGTAACGCATTTACGTCAGCACTCTGCACATCATCCTGAGATTCAATGTGAACCACATTACATTTTGATAGTCTATGCCTTTGCTTCAGAAAATACGGTGCACTCATGTTAAGCATGAATTTAGAGCACAATTTTGGATCACCAGTGAACACAAAAGACAATAACAATAAAATAATGTACACCTACTAATATTCATACAGAATCTCAGGTTTATATTTTATAGGTCGCAAGTATCGAATTTCGCTATCGCAAACACATCTGTCAGACTAAAAATTAGATTAATAATGTTCTTGCATATATATGAGTACATACAAACTTTCATTTCATAAGCTTAAATAGAAATGGTCAATTTTTTTCATCAGAGTACACCACTTCAAAGTTTTTACAAGCTATATTTATAAAGTTGGTGCATACAGTCATCCTGAATTATGTTAAATTTTATATGTAAAGCTAGCTTACTGGCTTAATAGGACCCTGTGAGCAAAAGGTTTCAATATGAATAGTGTCATGACTTCTTTGAACATGGTATGTTCTCTATATGCCTTTCAGCCGCCTGCAGACGGCTTATATTGTTTAAGCCTTCTTTCTTTCTTCACATTAAATAAATGAGAAATGGAGTGTTTGATTTTGAAGATTTTTATCCTTGAAAGGCTATGCTATTTGTACCATGAGAAATGCTTCAACAAAAGTGAAGGATAGTGCTAACGTGAAACATTCAACTGCTTGCTGAAGTACCTGAAATTTTAATAATTATTGTGTTCATGTTAAGAGGGGGTAGGTATCCTCAAAATGAAGTTTTGGGACTAAGATATCAAAATAAAGGTTTTGCTGTTTTTAGACCTACTGATACCAGAAAAATAAAGGATGGGGCCAAAAACACATACTTTATACCCCAGTACGCCACCAACGCGGCACCACTGAAAGACTGTATAGGGAGATTATGAAAATTCAATTGCCATTTTCTCAGTATGTATGTTTTCTTCACTTTTTTCCCCAATGCTTTTTTATTTCTGAACCAACTGACTTCAGATTTTGAATATACGTTTTCCATCCACAGGATGTATTTTAATAATATACATCCCTTTTTCAAAATTTTTTGGTCCTTCTTGAAAGAAAATTGGATATTTGGTGAATTGCAGAAAATTTAGATCCTTCAGTATACATACTTAAAAAATTTATAACATACATTGTATGGCATATTGACAAAAACCAAATGAATTTTGTCTTTTACATAGAGTTATATTATTCATATGCAAAATTTCAAACAATTCCATTCAATACTCTGGGAGCCTTAGGGTTTTGACAATAGCTAATTTCCAAAACACAAAATCCAATATGGCAGTGTTGTCATGGACACTGGATGCAAAACAAAACAGAAAAAAAATCAAAACTTTTCCTCTAATTTGGACATGCTGAATCTGAATTTGAAGCATAAAAAATCCCTAGTTCAAGTCTTAAAAAAAATCACTCTCAGGACCCGCATTCCCCCCCCCCCCCCCCCTTTAGAGCCACTTAAAATAAATTACAAAGAATATGAGACTATGACAAAAGGTTGTGAATTTGGCCCTTGACAACATGAATCACAAACAACACTTTTTTCATAAATATTTTTTTTTCAAACTGACAGACAGGTCAAATTTATTTCATTTCTATCATGTGTCATGTAAATTCAAAATGTATATATATCTTGAACTGAATAAATCTGATATTTCAGAGGTGGTATTGAAAGGCGAGTGAAGATATTGAGGATGATTAAGCCTTACAGCGAGGTTGATTTCAACAGTGACAGCGATGATGAAGAAGATGGGAATGAGGAACACGATGAAGATAATGAAAATGACAAGAGCAGTTTGGAAGATGATGATAGAAAAGAGCAGAATTTAGAGGCAATCGATGAACTTGAAGAGAAGCAGTCTGAATCTGACTTTGGTAAGACTAACATGGTAATGTGCATGATTAGTGAAATTAACCTCATTTGCATCTGGTAACAATTAGAAATGATATTATTTTCATTCATAGAACTCTATTTTATCAGAAATAAACTGTATTTGTTATATGGTAAAAATAAGAGAAGATATTGTTTTCATTCAGGGTGATATTACATTTCAATTAATTCACCAATATATCAAATGGAATCATTGATATGAATAGATATTAAAAACAAATATTAGGCTTTGTCTCATGCCCCAAAATGTAAAGACATAATAATTAATTTTATCTTGCTTGATTGAATTTTAATAGAAGGTGTTTTTTTTTTTTTTCTCACAATCTGCTTCCTATGATTTCAGGTAATCGTCATTGCAATCGTTCTGTACTGAGCCAAGTCAAGATTCTCATTGACAAATCTGGTGAGAGAGGACTCTCTGAGAATGAGGTAGGACATAAAAGGCTAAGACAACAACTGTTTTATAATGTGAATTGTTCACATAAGTTTTATAGTAAGGACAGAAGTGTCTTGTGTTTTACCCCATCTTTGAACAGTGCTTACCTGGCTTGTGAAACCTTTTTGTGTTCTGGGAATTGGAGAGCATTTGATATTGACTCTTGTCTAAAGGTAGTGCATATTTTCCAATAATAATTTTTCGAATTTCTTTGTGGTTCATGTATTTTCAAAGTATCAATTTACTTTTTATGTCTAGACATAATTAATTGAATAAAATTTGTCAAAAATGTTAAAAAAAAATATTTGATTAAAAATAGCTTCATTCTTAGCCAGAAAAGAAAAAAAAAAATTGTAATTTTAAGTAGTTTATTAGTATGAAATGTGTCACACTTGAGACCGTAGTTTTGGAATTGCAAGGAGAAGACGTTTGGATATTTGTAATATTAGGCTTTGCATGGTAAAACTGTAGTAATGCATCTACAGCATTGATTTTCAAAATTTTTTGTCATTTTCTATTTTTAAGGGGATTAGGGTTGCAGATCCTGAAAATGAGATTTTGAGGTCAAAATGTCAAAATTGGGTTTTTGGTATTTTTAGACACCATCACCTTTTCTGAAAGAAAAATAACAATTGTGGCCAGAAACATTGGCTTATTGCCCAATATGGCAGGACCAGGAGACTATATACAGTTAAGTCCGCTTAAATCGAATTTGCGGGGACCACCCTAATGGGTTCTTTTACTAGAGTTTGTCTTCCAGTTTTTTTAACAAGGGAAACAACTCTTGAATTACCTATGGGGCTAAAAAAAAAAAAAAGAGGAAGAGGCTGCCACTTTTCCCACATTTTCCCGATTTTTTAATATTGTCATCAGTGTATTTGGGGAATGTCATGCTTTTCAGCAATGGCCTTCTTGGACATCGCACCTCTGTCTATTTCCTGCAGCATTTTCATTTTCAACTCAATGGTTAATGGAAAGAGCCATCTTCTTTCTCTTCAGTGGGTTAGAGGAAGCCATCACGTAGTTCGTCTAAAAAGTAAAGCTAGTCAACCGCAGGCGAAAGAGTAAGCATGATCTAGAAACTGACTGGACCTATACAGTCACGGTGCTAGAACTAAGTAGACAGTGATTATAACACAGGCGCAACGCCTTATAGGGGTGCCTACACACAAAGTATCGTAACAGTACCATACATGCATGTGTTTGACTGTGTCAACCTGTACTGTAAGACTCTGCCAGAATGCTTGATTATCGATCGATTGCTCCGGCATCGCTGCTCCTTGTACGTTGTCTCTCTCCTCCCTCCCCCTCCCCCCTCCCCTCCCACCTCCCCCAACACATAGGCCCACTTAACACCGTGACGTGGGGCACATTCACAATACCTGTATGTAAATTAATTGCCTAATTCCTCTCGCCCCATCCGCGACACTGTCTCCTTTGTTTTCCGCGTTGGGTGGGAATCACGTGGAGAGAACAAAAGCTGATTTTTACCTTTATGGTGGCGCTGGCCGGTTTGATTTAAAGGAAACTTACGGTAGTGAATTTGAATTATGTGAGAGGCATTTAATGGGCACAAAAAGAGGAAAAAAAACTTTTTTTTCGTTTTTATTCGAATTATCAGAAATTCGGATTATCAGAGTTCGGTTTGAGTGGACTTGATGTATAAATATTATCATTATGAAATTCAATTGTTATTTTCTCTAACCATATGTTTTTTTTTCACTCTTTTCCCTATGTTTTTTTTTTTGTTTCTGAACCAATTGATGTCAAATTTTGTATATGTATCCCCCATAACATATGTTTCAATGATATGGATCCATTTAGGGAAAACTGGATAATTGATGGAAATTTGAGAAATATACTGTCTGTCAGCGCACATATTTATAAAATTTGTTTTTTATGCATATTATTTTTTACATATTTCATTTAATGTACAGACTTTTAGACAATTACATTCAGTACTTAAACTTTTGAGAATAGCTGGTTTTCAAGATACAAAATCCAGTAAGATGGTGTTATCATGGCACCCTGCACAAAACAAATAAATTTTCCACAGTTTTTCTCTAATTTGAACATGGTGAATCTGAATTTGAAGCTTAGAAAGGTCATACTTCAGTCATTCAAAAAAACCACTCCTAGGACCCCTTAAGTAAGAATAGATAAAGAAAAATGTTAAGTCTTGAAATGACAGGAAGTTCCCAAGTGAATATTTCTACACAGATCGTGACTGAAGAGATTTACTATTTATTTTCTGCATTCAATAACCCATCATATTTTCCCAAAGCTGAGAAACAAAGCCAACTTGGACAGAACTATGTGGGCAAATTGTGCAAAAGAATTGAAGAAGACAAAATCTTTTATCTACAAAAATAGAGGCATTGGAAGAAGCAACAAACGAATGTAAGTAATTAGATGCTTGATTTCCTTGTCTTTCAAAATGAAACGTTATCCAGAGGATAGCAAATCAGTTTGTTTCTTTTCTTCTCTTTCTTTCTTTCTTTTTTTTTTTTTTTCTCAAGTTTCTGTGTGTTCTGAATTGTAGGATATATTGTTTGCTCAAGCTACTGCATGGAACTGCCTCCTCTCCTCTGTAATCAATTCTCCTGTGGTTATATTTAGGTCTTTGTCATGCCGTTTCTTATTTCATGTTTGTGTAGTGTAGCATTAGATGGTTGGTAGCACACTGAACACCATGAAGGGATCAAGCAGGCAAATGTTTAAATGCACCGATGACAAGGAATATTAAAATTCCTTATAATCACAGTATAATCTCCTGTGCCTAAGGAGAAGAAAAGTTTGAGCTTATTCTCTTGTTAAATTTTTGTTTCGATGAATCCCCCCCCCCCCCCTCCTGTTTTCTACAATTCAGGTAATAAATTGAAACATTCAAGCAATATCCACAAATAAGACCATTGAAAACTGGTTGTTTTATTTCAGGGTAGTGAGTCCACAGTATGTCAAAACAACCAGCTCTGAGAGCTATCTGACTCTAATGAAAACAGAGCCAGACCAAGAGAGAGGAACTAGCAACAGAACAGAAACTGCGGACGTCTCTGATATATCCCAGGAAAATGGCAAGCTCAGCACATAATATCAACAAACCTACAATTTTTCTTACTACATAATGCTTAAGTTATTTTATGGTTATGAAAATTGAGGAGTCTTCTGGATCAGTTTAGTTTTCTTGCTTATTATTGGTAACAAATCAGTCGGATGAAAGTTAATGTTATTAAATTCCAAGTAAACTGTTGTTATGCTTCTTAATCAAATAAATTTCAGATACTGTTGGCTTTTGCATTAAGATACTCAACAGCATTTTCAAAAAGGGCCTCGCACTACATTCTTAGATTAGGCAAATAAGATTAATAATTATTTCATTTTGAATTAATACCATACCTTGATCTGTTAGCAGAAGAAGAGATGCCAGAAGAAGAAGTGACAAGCCAGTATCTTGAAGAACTGGATGCCAAGCTGAGGGAATTGAATATCAGTTGCGTTGTTGACCGGCCTGAAACTATCTCTGAGCATACCCAGTCAGGCAGAAAAGAGGGTGAGAGTGAGAGAGTCATATATTAATTTGTCACCGTATATTATTCCATGGAAATGTGTTGAGCTCCAGGATTATTGATTGTTTATTTGCAGAAGAGTTCCATATGGGCCGATGCAGTAAAAAACTTGCAGTAGAACCCCTTCTCAAACAGTACTATTGTAGATATATAACAAACTGTCTCCACTCATACAGGAATTTAATATATCAAAATAGAAATCCTGACAGTCTTTGCACTTTCTGATGGTCATTTTTGGGTGAAGAAATATGTGAAATCAGGATTTATATATGTCAATAGCATTTATGTATAACTTGAAATACTTGAATTTAATTTGACCTGCTTGATAGCCTGAAGGATATGAGTGGGTTTTGAATGTGATTTTGAAACTCATAAGCCAGGCAGTTTGAATCTTCAAAATTATAAAAAAGGCTAAATAAAAAGAAACGGTGACACTTTTTTGTCATGGTTTTGTTTATGAGGTTTTTATCCTTTATTTGGTGTCAGAATTTAGATGCAGATATATGGTAAGAGACGCCATGAGCAATATGAACTATTTTTTTTCTCTTTCCTTTGAATGGTATTCTTGACTTGCCATCACAGATTCTGACAGGAAAGTGACAAGGAAACACTTCATATTACGTCAGATGGCAAAGAAGAAAGTTTACGACAACATGAACAACATCTATCTTGTAAGTTATTCATCATGGTTCTGTCAGTCACAGAGCTGGTGCTGAGCATAGCTGTGTCCATTTACTGTAGCCATTAGAAACCTCATTTTATATGTAAATTATTGGGTATAAGAGCATAAGTGAGACTGTGACAGAAGGTTGTGATCCTTGGTCAGTTGTTTACATCAGCCGCAACACTTTAAAGGGATTACAAAATTTGCTTCCTTTATATCTTGAATCATATAAGTTCATAAATGATAGAAATCAGATGTTGAACCTTCTGTGAGGGCGAGAAAGGAAAATACCAATTATCTAAAAAGTGTTGAATGTGATAATGTAAACAATGGTCAAAGGGTCATGACCTTAGTCACATTCTCAAGTACATTTTGTATATCTGGAACACCAAACAATTTTGTTTTGCTTCTACCACTTCTGGTTGAATTACATATAAGTTGAGCACAATACTGGTATACAAGCCCCGGGCCCCCTCCCCTTTTTCATTTTTTAAGGGCAAGCCCTTCTAAAAAAAAACAGTTTCACCATTTCTTAAGAAAGGACTGTACACTGAATTGCTAGGACATGGCAATGAAGCAAAACAATAAATTGTTTTCATCATTGTATAATAATAATGGTGGCCATTTTGGATTTTTATCACACATTTTTTGTTTGCCTAAAACTATATAACAGTTTTTTCTTGTCATTTGTTCTGAAACTTGGCATGAAGTAACTTCGACTTTTCTTTGTATAGAAGAATTTGAAATTTGTTAGTTCTGTCCCTCTTGAACAACTTGATGATCATTTGTGTATTTATATTTCATTAGTTTTCCTTATTCAAAAAGCAATGAAACAGAAATGAGTAAAAATAACTACAGTTTTGTTCTAGACAAGTCTTTGCTATATAATAACAAAGCAGCCTATTCAGACGCAGAATAAAAAAGCAGTAGGGCTTATTCTGCAGAAAAATAATTTTTGAGAAAATCCATGAAAAAACAGATTTTTTCCTCAGTATAAACATCAGCATTAAGAAAAAAAAAACATGAAAGGAGGCTCCCCTCACTTTCCTTTTCCATGCTGACAAAATCATGTCTCATATACAATAGATAAAGAAGCAAAATTGAAGTTTTCCAATTTGACCCATAAATTGAAAATTTTGACATCTATTTATTTGCCTGCACATGCCCTTAATGTAATGCTGTTAAACACAGATCATATTTGTGATAAATAATTTTTGTTTCACATTAAGTATGTAACAAGTGTGAGTATGATCAATTTTTGTTTCACATTAGTATGTAACAAGTGTGAGTATGATCAGATATGAGTAGATCAGATAATTTCTTGCTAATGTCTAATCTTTAGTTAGATTATCTCATTATGTTATGAAGCTCAGTCAAAGATAAGACAAAAGATGATAATCAGTTTTGTAGAATATTTGTTATTGATAACTGAAATAATGAAGAAGCCGAAGAACATTTCTGTTTGTGCTGACAGCAATTAAGCGAAATGCAAGATGTTTAAACATAACTTCATGTGTTTCATATCACCTCATGTAGCCATGTAGAAATAAGCATATTTGAGTGCCAATAGGTCTGCACTGCTCCCCCTAGATTAATTTATAGATGATATTAAAGTGGACATGATCACTCTGAGATGGTCTGTCATTGTATTACAGGAAATGCTGGCTGTTGAGAAAGAGAAAGGGTCCAAGGAAGCCATGTGCCGCAAGTCTTTTCAACGCATAATGAAAGATCTGTACAATAGGGGCATACTCTACTACATAAATGTTTATGAGAAAGAGCGACCAGACAAGCTGGTAAGGACAAGTGGAATGATTGGACCTTTCTTAATTTACTCACTTAGTGTCATATGAGTGTTAAACATACTTCACCTATTTTTCCTGTCATTATGTTTTTCAAAATTTCCTCTCTCTTTGCTCAGCATTAGTGATTTTTCAGCTCTATGTCTGGTTTCTGCATTGATCTTATTTCCTTTGTTTTTACCTCTGAATCTGATAATTAGCTGTAAATGAAACAGTGCTTTGACTCTAGAAGTGACAGGGAGCCAATCTGTTCAAAGACTTTTTGTATCTTGCAAATGAATTACTTATCTAATAATATGCAGTATAGTGAGGAGATAGGTAAAGAGAATGTAGTGTAGCGTTTCTGAGACAACCACCTGCAGGAGGTTGAAATGCGTTAAGAGAATGTGGGAAGATACTCGTCTTATAAGACTAGTTAGGCCTAAGCAGTTATTTTTCAACATAGCTAATAGTAAAATAGTAGCAATGAACAGAAATTACATTGTTCCTCATCCCCAAAGGGCTCGGAGCTTATTAGTTTCAAAATGTTTTACAGCCACACATTAGAATATGCCGCAATACAAACAGGAACAATAGCATATGTGATATAGACTCACAGTGTGGCATACAAACATGATCTAAAACATGCTCTCATACATAGTATTGTAATTGAACCTAATCAAATAATTGAACTGGTAGACATGACTGACAACCATCTCAAGCTGGAAATGCTAGTAAGATAGGTGCTTGTTAAACAAGTATGTTTCTAGTTGATTTTTAAATGACTAGATTTGAAGAGCTGGGAATGGATGCAGGTAACAAATTCCAGATTAAAAGCTGTCATAAATTAATCCTCTCTCTTTGTGAATATGATTATAGAAACCAGCTATCATTTCGCAATTAAAATAAATTTCACTGTTCTTTTCTGTGATACACAGGTCCACAAAATGGTTGTAGAGCAGAGTATTGCGCCTCAGGACTACAGAGTGAAAAAGGCTTTGCTGAATGCCAGGCCTCATTTGATGCAGCTTAAGTATAAGCAAGAAAAGAAGGTAATCACACACAGACAGGATTTTCTTTTGGTGGTAGTAATCTACATTATTGGCTTGTTGTCTGCAGAAAGAATATAACCACAGAAAAGAAAATTACTTAACATCACTCATTTTTCCGTACTAATTTACTTCCCGCAACAATAATATCAGATAATATC
Source organism: Peronia peronii (assembly GCA_039654565.1). Taxonomy (NCBI): domain Eukaryota; kingdom Metazoa; phylum Mollusca; class Gastropoda; order Systellommatophora; family Onchidiidae; genus Peronia; species Peronia peronii. The sequence goes on from JBCEWB010252152.1 coordinate 15,971, forward strand.
TAATATGTAAAGAGAAAACAAAATGCATCAGATTTTTAAAAACTGAATTATTGATGTGCATAAACCTTACTGATCTTGCTGAAAATGAAAGAGCTTTTCTTGTCATGCTTTCAGTTTTTGTTTTGTTTTTTTTTTTAGATATCCTGGAATCTAAAGCCCAATTCCATTGGCTAATATAAGGATAATCTGGTGTAAAGGAAAGTTGTGGCAAGTGTGTGTGTGGCTCTGAACTTGAAGTCTGTGTCATTGCCTCTCATTGCAAGCCCAGAGCACACTTTATCCATATGAGGGCTGTCAGTGCATCTTGCAGGCATACAAATAATTTGTTATCCTACCATGATTCTTCATAGTTGAACCACTTGCTTGTTATAACCTATAGCTAATTTTGTTATCTGACTTTTTTAATACAAAGGCCTAAACATCATCCTAACTATCTTGTGAATGAAATGATGGATGACTTCAAACATTTCAGTTTCATAGATTACACATATACACATAAATGACCTACAAAATATCTCATGTCAGTGTGAAATTGCCTCTCAGAATGGACAGAAGCAGAGGGCAGCATTAGCAGTATCTGGTGACGCAGCATCATCAACCCTGTCAGGAGTTACTGTTTCAATGGCACAAACACCTTCATTGGAGTCTCCAGAAAAGAATGAAGCAAACATCAGCATTGTGTCTGTGTGCAAGATATTGGATCAGGGTTTGTCTCCTTTGGGCAAAGAAACTGGGACCTCTGATTCAGTCCAGACTCTTTCCGCAGGGGATGGAAAGATGAGCACCAGTACCACCCAACCTTCAACCTCTTCAAAAAGCACTGCTGAGGTGGGTGTTCAAAATGTGATCAAAATTTCAAGATGTTTGGTACAAAAAAGAAGAAAATATCGGCATACTGTATGAACTCTTGTGAAGATGACTTTGCAAAGATGAGGATGAGGATAATGATGCATTATAACAATATTCAGTCACAATTCAATCCTTGCTCATCAAATTTAAGATTTTGGACAATGTGGAAAGAGATTCGCAGAGTTTCTAAAATTAAAGTAGGTGACTTCATGCAAATGAAATACATGTTTGTTTATACCAAAAAAAATAAAAAAACAAACAGAGACATGTAAGTGTAGTGGAAGCCATGAGAAGTCAACTCACTTAAAGTAAATTCTCGGTTAAAGTCAACCTGTTCGGCAGTCCTTTTTTTTTTCCTTTATATTTCATTAATTTTATGTCTGATGTCAGCCGCTTCAGAGGTGATTTCACTTAAAGTCAACTCCAACTGATCCACACTGGCCAAGTGACAGCCATAAACTGCGAGGACAAAGAAAAAGAAAAAAGTCAAAGAGAGAGAGATGCATTGTTCCGACACATTATAGCCTGTGAGCCTAAGATGCTCGGCTGTCTTCACTTTTCTCACATAGGTGGCGATACACAAACACACACCACACAGCTGGTTCCATACTTGGCTCTCCTCGCCCTTCTCGCGGAGACAGACTCTGTCTGACCACTGACTGCCTTGATACACACACTCTCCCCGGAGTGGCATACAATTCCATGCTTGGCACTCTTTGTTTGCCTTGCATTGGTGAGATACACAAACACCTACCCACACTTGGCCCAGTTTGTTCACACACACGCACAAAGACGGCGCCTGATTTCAGTCACATCTTTAGATCAGGTTCATTCCTACATTCTGTGCTCACCGTGACTAGTCAACCTTTTTTCATCCTCAACTCTGTGATCAGAATGTCTGAGAAAAAGTTGTTTTCAGTCTGGATACAAAGTTGAAACTTCTTAAAGATGTTGACTCAAGGCAAAATACTGCTGTACTAGCTTAGAGTTAAGAGGAGGAAACTATACTTTTGGGGGGTGGGGGATCAGGGGAAGAGGGGGATAAGGGACATAATCCAACAAATATATAAAATGACACATATTATGACCCCCCCCCCCCCCATGCCTACCAGAGATTATGTCCCCTGAAAATGGAAAGTGTCAACCTTGCTTAAAGTCAACCCTTTTTTTTGGTCTCGAGATGTTGACTTTAAGCGGATTCCACCACAGTTTTAAAGAAAAGAAAAAAAATTACATATATTTCATATAATGAACCAAGTGTCCAGGCTGTCCAAATGATCAGACTGAAACATAACAAGAGAAAATAGTAGTTCATCTCAATTAAATTTGGATCAGAGAGTCAGTATATCCTACATTGTTTTGTTTTTGTCATTGATCTATACAAAATCTCTTAACATTCATTTAAATTAATTGATGATTTGTCCTAATGAACACAAATTTGTTGTAGAGAAAGAGATAGAATGAAATAATGAGGAATGAAAGGAAGGGGAAATTATTTGTCAGAATCACTCTGACAGTGTAAGAGACCCTTTAATATTTTCCATTTTATATAGCCTGTTAAATTTTTTTCATGTACTGAGTGACCTTTTAATTTTTCATGGAGTACATGATATGATACTGAGTAAATGAATTTACCATCTCTGCATGTTCATAGATATGCTTGAAACAGTTACCAGACAATGTTGATGCCAGCAGCAACTCAGAATGCACATTTTCATGAATCATTTAGGCACAGAGATGATAAAAACTGATGCCTTAGAAGTTCATTTTCAAAGAAATATCATTCATTCTTTTATATTTTAAAGAAGTTCACATGAAATGTCTTAGCACTTTTTTTAAAGTCCTCCCAGCTTTAATTCATATTTCAGCTGTGGCAAGGAAAGGATTAATTTTACAATCATTTCTAATTTTTGTGAAAGTCAGATAGTACCGGATGAAAAGAGATGATATCTTGCCCATCTTGAAAGCAGTTTGTTTTTTCTTTGGTCCAGAAAACCATGCGCAATATGTATGGGACATTGCCTAAGCTTGCAAGAGCCCAGCTGCTGCATAAGTACATGTTCTATCTCCTATATGGATACGAAGGAAGTCTGAGGGAACAAGAGATCAAGGAGGAGGTATTATTTAGGCTAATATTTATAAAAGAACATCTGTAATTCAAACACTTAAAACTTTGAATGATGCATCCCTCAAACTAGGCTCTGTGTGTCAAATTTGCTTCGTAATATTATAATCTGTGTACTTCTTGAGTTCAGAGGGTAATCAGAAGTAAGTATGAAGTAATTTTTTTGTTTGCTATGTTAAATGTTAATTGATAAGTCTACACAAAGTGATGTCAACCTGACACACCTGAGAATAGACTCCTCATTATGTTACAGGATAGTTCTGAGGATCCTCCTGTTTATCTGGATGTTTCAGACTGGCGCAGACATCTGCCTCCGCTGAAGAAGCACAATGGTAGATATTTTATTTCATATATATAAATATATATATTTATGTGCTTTATTCTAATATCAACATCAGATTTTATATCTATAGTATTATTGATATTGTGGAAATGTGCATGCGCTGCTTTGGTGAAAAAAAAAAAATATTCAGAAATGACTTAGCTTTGCTGAAAAACATAATATGTGAGGGATTCAGCGAAAACCAGGCACATGTCGCTGGCATTCATTTCGACTAATGATGAAAAAATCAAGATCGGGGCTAAATTTAGGCCTTTTGAGATTTTGGCACCAGAGCGTTCCTTAAACATTTGTTTTTCTTTCCGAAAAAGGTTTTCCTCGAATTCAACACCCAAATGTATTTTTGAAGATTTTTTGAGACCACTTTATCGAAAATGCATCATGAAACTCCAGGTTATATGAGGGTTTACTTTGCCTGTTTTACTAGGTCACCACATTCTTATACTACACAATGATCCCCATGTATTGCATACCAAAATGAAGGCTATAAACAGGGCTATCCACTGATGAGTAGTTCGCATGAATACATTTGTTTACATTTGAAGTTTTTGAACTAGGAGTAGTGGGATGTACTTGGCATCCATGATGTCAGTGCATTCGTGTTATCAACAATTCTCCTGACCATTCCTGCTGTCCAGTTCCACCCTGCTCGTTTAAACCCCTATACATTGAAAAAAAAATGTTGTTTAATTTCTGTTGAACTATTTGAAGATTATTTATTTATGTTCGAAATAATTAAAAATAAATAATCTCAAGACGTTGTGAATTTGCCAACGCATTTGCTTACAAGACAAATGGAGTATGAAGGTCTGGCTGCTTCAATACAGCCTGAGCGTCAACAGATTGTCTCTCTATTAAATGAAGCCAGGAGATGTAATAGTACTGACATAGTAGGAGAAAGTGAGCTAAAGGAACTTGTGAATGAATTTTTCACTGGAGGCAGCTGTAACGCTGACGCAAATCCGATGAAGGAGATGATCTAAAGAGCATCTAGATCTATATTCAAGTCAAAGTCTAGATCTAGACCTTTTGGTAGGAAAAAAATTTGCTTGCAGCTGACAGAGATGTAAATGCATCTTATCTTTTTGTGTTTTTAATATTCTGTATCTAGTTCACATCATTTGCTGCACATTATCTAGATTTAGATCTAGATCCAATTTTTAAAGTGCTCAGGCGAATCTAAATTTGCTTTCTTCCTTGGGCCTACAACGAACTATATAATACTGTGACATCTTTAAAAAAACTATTTTTAACAAGGAATTTGTCATGTAACATGCTCGTTGTTCATTTGTGATAACTACACAGCTATTTTGACTTGGTATGAGTTGAATATGCGATGTTTGTGTGAAGATGTATGTCAAAATGTGCAAAAAATAAACAAGAAAACTTTAACTGCCTTTTTTAACTGCCTTTTTCTCATTTTCATGGTATTGTGGTTCCCCATCATTAAAATGCAATATCACAGCATATAATGAAACTATTTACAAAATTCAAACAGCATTTTGTTCAGAAATATATTGGGTTTCAGAATCTACTAATAACTGAAATATAAAAATTTTCACCATGTGCCCTGTTTGCACTGAACGCCTCACATATTACAAAAAAAAAAAAAAAGAAAAAAAAAAAAATTAACTGAGTACAGTTTGCATTTCATTCCCCAAATGCATTTGGTTTTTAGTCTCACCTTGAGTGCACTGCGAGCTGTGAAATCACAACTCTTTGATATTTGCAATGCAATTTCCAGGAATTGCGCCCACTGCTTTGAGGAAGTGCTCTCATATCTGAACATGTCCTCTTTCAGTGGCCTTTCTCAGTGAGGCAGACGTGGAGGGAACCTGCATGATTGGAGATTTCATGTTACACATGCCTGTAGATGTTTACTGCAAGCTTATCAGCATTACTAGGCAGGTAAGTTTAGCAAACAGTCTCCAAGTCAGGAGGTTTTCTGCTGTGAGATTGGGAACAAGATCGTATTCTTGTTTTTGTAATTTTGATTAATATTATATGAAAATGCCCACCCGAATCTGCTCTAATGAAATTCTGTACAGAAATAATGAAAAATTTTAACCTTTGTTCATTATTTAATTTACCCTGTCAGGTTGGGTTTCCGCTGCAGTGAGAATCTGTGATTGTTCCTCTCTGCTGGATTTTGCACTAGAGAGGGAATCTCCTTGTCTTAAAAAATAGAATTTGTAAAAATTGAGTCAATTTCAAAAGTGTAGATCAATCAGCATTTACTCTTACAGCTTGTGCTGAATATTTTTGTGGTTTCACTAGTTTTACATTGTTATTCTATGAAAATAACCCTTTTTTTTTTAGCCATGAAATGAATGGTCGACAAACCTAGCACTTCCTCTGGTAAACTGGCAGAGCCTAAAGTTTTTACTGCAGAGAGTGTACTTACAAATTTTTATTCCTGTAATGAAGATGAGCAAGGATTTGGCCAACATTATTCTTTTTTGTGGATTTGACCAATAATGTTAAAATGATAGTGAAAGTGATAGTTCTGATGATGTTCCAACAGAGTCTGGTTTTACTTCTAATTCTAGAGAAAGTGGAATGCATCATGTGATGCAATTTATGTAAATTATATATGTACATAAAAAGAGAAAGTGCATGTAGAACTGACTTCTGAAGTTGAATACTTGAGACAGATAAAATGTAGTACAAATTTTGATGTTTTCCCGAAGTTTGGATTACTTTTATTCATTGGTTTGCATGTGATCACCAATTTGTAACGCATGTGTAATTTTTCTTAATCTCTGCCCAGGAGGCCAGGTATAGAGAGAAATTAGGATGAAGGATGTACCCTTGAAAGAGTTAACACTTTTTATATATATGGCTAGCAATTGTTTGTTGAGCGAGTGAGGACAAAGTACAAGTTTTTTCCAGAAATGTTGTACAGATGGAAGAAAGCATGAATATCTGGGTGAAAAGAATCAGATCTTTGAGGGTGGCTTTTTCATAAGTACATTGACCATTAGATTACAGGAGTTAGCTTTGAACATGACTATCTTGGCACAGAAGGAGCTAAAATATTTTCTCAACAAAATTGAATAGGCTCATTTCGCTTTCTACTGGCACCAATAACTCTCAACTATGTGACACCTGCCTCATTCACCTGATTACCTGACAATATTACTCAGTGCTTTTACCATAATTTCATCTATTTTTTTTTTACCATTCTATTTCAACAGCCAGCAGCTTTTTCTGATTTTCTTTTCTGACAGATTGATGGCTTACAAAAACTCCTTGATGATCCTGTCAAAAAGAATTATCCACTCACTTTCATTCCGAAGCCAGTTTTGTCCCAGCTTCTTCTGAAAAGAGGTTACTTGCAGAAATGCAATGATAATTTGTTGGTCCTATGTCACATGGGTCTGGTCACCTATGGGCAAAAGACAGCAAGCCGTGAATTGGAATATGTAAGTGAAATCTAGTTTTTCTTTCTTTCTTTTTTTTTTTTTTAACCTATTATAATGACAAGAGAATTGGAAGCCTTTTTTCAAGATGAAAAACGACATTTAATGGATTACAATTCACTTGTAACAACTGTTGTTGCATATTTTAACTATCTCTTTTTTACTAAACATTAAAAAAAAAGTTAATTTTGTTTTGCAGATAGTTTGAAAATTGGCAGATTGTATTAATTTTGGAATGCACACGTTCCCGATCTTTTAGTCCACCTATTTCACTCCATATTTATTAATAATGAACTATTTTTTACTGAAAAGAGAACTTTTATCATCCTCTTTCTGAGAAAAAGGTCTGAATATTTCCCAACATTTCAAAAATGTATTTCAAGTCAAGAGTTATTATTGCTGGAGCAAAGAAATCTTAAAATGCAGAGGGAAGTCTGAGGGACTTGTTGTTTCTATATACTGAATGTTGGATTATGCATTGAACTGAAAATTAAAACTTTTCACCATTGTCATGAACTTCCTTTCTGGATGTTGAAGGGTGTTTGTCGTGATGTAATAAGTGGCGATCAGGCAGTGGATGCGGATGAGACAACACAATGGTGGAGAAATCACAACAGAAATCCTCA
>JBCEWB010252263.1:0-23330 GCA_039654565.1 Peronia peronii
CGTGTTGTGGAAAATAAGATTTTGCGATCAAAATATCAACATCTGTTTTTTTTGTTTTGTTTTGTTTTGTATTGTATTGTTTTATTAAATTTTAGACACTTTAACCTCGTCTGATATGAGCATAACGAAGGGCTGGAACCAAAAACATCTGTTTTATGCTTCAAACTGGGCACCAGCGTAGCACAGCTAGGAGACTGTCTAGAAAGATTATGAAAATTCAATTGCGATTCTGTCAAAAATACATTTTTTCACCCTTTTCCTTAAGTTTTTATTTATTCATTTTTTTAATGTGTGAACGACTTGACTTTAAACATTGAATATATATATATATATTTAGAGCGTGTTGTTCAATAACAAGCATTCCTTTTTCTAGATATTATTCATGTTTTCGAAGGATAAATGGACATCTAGGGAGAAAATTGAGATATATAGAGACCCGTCAACACATACATTTCAATAATTTATGACAAACACTTTATGACATATAATCCAAACATAAAGACATAGTACTTTTTATATAGAGCTATTGTATTGCTGTATCAAATTTCAAAGACTATATTTGAAAATAGCGACATTTGAATCAGTCGATTACTGGAGGCTTCGGTTGGGATGGTAGTGTTACAGTTGGACTGGCAAGAGTTTAATGGCTACATGACAATGACAGGGACTTAAGTTAGGCTAGAATTTAATGCTAGACTTGACACGGATCAAAGTCAGACTAGCCATAGTTAAAGAAAGGAACAACAAACAAAAAACATCAGCAACCACAAGAAATGCCAATATTTTATTCAATGCAAAGATTGTTCCACCTTCCTATTGGCTTTGTAACATGGTTATAGACATGTTTATGAGAGCAGAAGAAAGGCATCATTTTAGCCAATTTCAATGTTAGACCCGCATTCGTACCGTACTTAAGCTACAAGTACCAGCATTCTAGGTGGTGTTTTTAAAATGGAGTTTTCCAGCTTTGCTAACAAAATATGGATACACATACACGCATACATACACACACACATGCATAATATATATATAGCAACGCTATAAACAAACCGTAGTTTGTGAGATATAGGGGACACAAAAGTTGTATCACTTTTCTCATTAACATAGAGATTATAAAGGAGCTAGAATGAAAATGAGCTAGACAGGTGGACAGAACGATGAAGAAAGAAAGATAGAAAAAAAAAAGAAAAGAGACAATGAACAAACAGAGAGACAGACAGACAGACAGACAGACAGACCATACAGACAAGTAGGAGGACACAGAACAACAAAAACAGTGAGTTATTTTGTACGGTTGTGTTTTAAATGTATATTGTTTATATTTGACAAATCATATTATATTCCTCATTGCATAAGTTCAACATTTTTAGACATTTGTATTTCTTCCTCCCTGTGCTATAAAACGGACGAAAAATAACCAAAAATCACTGAATAATGAGATTCATATAATTGCACAATTATTATACTAAATATGTGCCAATTTTGCTCAAAGCTATAATATGATCTAACCATACAAATACCATATTATATATATTATGCTAAAAATCAGTCTCTTCTTTGTCCAAGGATCATAGGCCTTCCACGCAATGAAGAGGCTTGCCAGCTCGGAGAAAACGTACATGTGCCAGTATTGTTCAAGTATTCAGCTTTTCCTTCCCAAGACTAGGATTATCACACTTTAACTATCTGTCCACTTTGGTTAGCAGAATTATTGTGGATAGAAATTTGGACTTTGTGAATTTTGCTCGGACATCGGCGTCTCTGTGTATGCTCTATTCGATTCTAGCGGTTATTTTTTTTTTTTACCATATAATAATGTACACATGGAAACATTGAAAAATATTTGGGAAGGCTAGATTTCCGCTCAAGAAGCCAGGGAATATTTTTGTCGCTAATAAAATGCAGTTTTAAATCTTTCCTCTCCACCGGGACACTTTCGTCGAAAGACAAAAACCTAACCCGTCTACCACGGCGTCCGCACTCGGTTGTCTGCATGTGTATGTGTGGGCGTGTGTGTGTGTGTGTGTAAGTATGTGTGAAGCCATCGATATGCCAACCAGTCCTATACCAGGTGAGAACATATCACTTATTTCTTTTTAAACATTTTTTTTATCACTGCCACAAACCTCCTCCTCCTTCTGCCAAAGTATCAAGAATTTGAATTGTATTGTAACACAATGTCTAGCTGTACTTCAATTAGAACACTTTTCGTGTCCCATTGCCTCTAACTAAATGCCTAACCATACTTAACTTCGGTTAGCCTTCGTATCTATTCGGACTTTTTTACAGCATCATTGTCCCGTCCTACATATGCGCCATTAGCTAATATTTGAGGAAATGGTCTGTCAGGTTTGGGTTAGGGTTAGGGTGGCTAGAAAGTTACGGCTATATAACAATGACACGGATTTAAGTTCCGCTATAACTTCAAGACTACAGGGACCTTAGTGTGGCTAGAAGTTCAATACTGCAGGAACCTAAATCCGGCTAGAACTTCAAGACAACATGTACTTAAATCCAGTTATATCTTAAAGACTACATGGACCTAAGTCCAGCTAGAACTTCAAGGTTACATTGACCTAAATCCGTCTAGAACTTCAAGATTACAAGGACATAATTCAGGCTAGCAGCTGCATTATGGATCAACCTCGTAGATTTATAGACACTGAGAAATACAACTTCCAAATAGTTCAGAAAACGTCTCCTAAAAGTCTGAACAATAAACCTTTCTGTCTTCCGATAAAAGTATCAGTAAGAGGTTCGAATTATACCAGAAGGAATTTCCATCAACAGGTTTTTGCTCTTGTTGTCGTCGTCGTTGTTCTTGTCATTTGCTAAATGATCAAATGACACACAGTGTCAACCAAGATCGCCTGCCTGATCCGCATCTCGACCTGCGCAGTTTTCTTTCAAATGCTCCGTGTGGTAGCAACATAGTGGGCTATTCTGAACGAACTCTACAGTTCCAGGAGATCGTCTCAAAGTTAGTTACCAAGCCCAATTTCGGTTCATCGATATGGCTCGCAACACATTATGAATAGTCCATTATCATGCCTGATATTTGCCAGTCACGTTTTAATGACTTCTTTGATCCTTAGGAAAGAATGTTATAACCAACCACGAAATTTATGCAGTGGTGAGACATAGCTAATCGCAGCGCCACACTATGTTTTCATACTCAGAAGAGCCATCATTGAAAAGTAGTCTGCAGGTCATGGTTCACGTTCTTGTGTAAGAAATCAAATATCTAAGACTGGCCTTATACTGGATACTACACAAGCACACATTTCTGACCCGAGAATAAATACGGTACTTTCCGTGACAAACAAAAACCTTTCTTTAAAAAAAAAAGTGTTCCGCTTTATCGTAACAAGTCCGGAAACAATGGCTGGTGAAGATTGAATGTGGTGGTAGACAAACTTCAAAGTAAGTTTTGCTATCTGGAGGAACTGGAAGAAAAGTTACTCTCGTCTTGCCATGGAGAACTTATTAAAACAACAATGATCAAAATCGATAATGAATAGCAAAGGCCCGTTTGTTACCGTGGCTGAATACTGGGCACCCAGTCCGTTTCTTCATTGCCTACAAAGACTTCTTGACACTACTCGGGCAAACACTGTCATTCTGATTCATCTGCATTTCTAATAAGATCTATAGACCGAATCTATTGAATTAACAAGAGGGAGGATATATGTTATACCCTGTCACTTATTATCAAGCAAATAAATGCCAATCTGACTGACAGTTTCAAAACAAGTAATTATGTATCATCAATAACATCTGAGAATAGATGGTAACAAGCCGTCACAATAGGTCGATCTGTCAGTTTTGTCGAAGAAAGCCAAGTGAAAAATATTATTAATTGGGTTAAACAAAGAAATTAAATCAGGATGTGAGAACAGGCTGTCATCGCTGGCAATTGATGATCAAGAACGGTGTGTGGTGCTACTAACATTATCCTAGTGTACTCATTATGCTCATTCCGATACGAAAAAAAAAAGGGGGGGGGGGGACATAAAACTAAAATATGTATTTTTTAATAACAGAATAATTGGATTTTCCACATCAGCACAAATCGATTATGTCAACACCTTCAGCTATTTACAATTCAATTTTTCGTTCGGGATTGAGTTTAAACAAATCTTTTAATAGTTAAAAAAATAACATATTTACGTACATCTTGATGAATTACATAATGAATTATTAAATTATATATGTATGCATCATTTGTTTTAAACAAATATCACTTAGCAGAGTTCAGTGAGAGTTCAAAATTAGAGCTGCTCCTTTATACATTTTTTCTACCCACGAACGACTTGGTTTTCAAAATGTCGTGCAGTTCAAGTTTTACTTCGTTGTTAAGTCACGTTTGTTTTCTTTTTTTTTTTTTACAGAAAGTTCAATGCATCAGGCTAACCTCAAAAAGTAAGCCTCGTTCTTTCCTACCTCGAGATGTTTTAAGTGTAGCATTCCCTTCACCTAATAGTTACGCAAGGACAAATCCACCGTTGGGAACGTCTTTATGAATCCCATGTAACAATGAGTTGAATGTGACAACGTCAGTGGCTTTGTCCGGGTTTCTGATGGCGTCCTTTGCCACTTACAAGTCAATGCTTTGTCCTCACAGTTTTTCTTTATGACAACATAGAAATGAAGCAAGATCAGATGAACGGTGAAGATGTTGCAATAATTCCCAGTTATAAATCATCAGAAGCTCAGTTCTCGTTCTAACTGGTCTATTTTCGTAATGGAGTACAATACCAAGATTTCAAGAAATGGAACCTTTGACAAACGTATATTTGGGAATCACTGCGACATCCTCGGTATAAACAGAGATCTTGCTATCGCAGCTTTCAATTTTTTTTTTCAGTTACCAAAGGACAGTTTCAAAGACCAAGATTTGACTTGTAAGAAAAACAAATTAGCCGCAAAAGATGTTATTGGACAAACCCAGCTGTCTTTCCGCATTTAGAAGATGGCTGTACCGCATGCATAAAGATGTTCACAGCGGCGAGATCTTTTGTTGTGTTGCTATTATGTTAAAGTAAATGCACTGATTTTTTTTCAAGACAAAGACCGAAAGTTACTTCTGAAATTACCTTCATACGTTACACTGTCCTCTATATTTTACAGTAAAAGTTCTGTCTGTGGGTCACACAAAATCTTCCCTCAGCAACCAGAAAACATCGAGCAAACGTCAGAGTTGGGAAACAGAAGGAAAAGTGACTTTTATTTCTTCTGTCACAGTCCAGAACATGTCATTAAATAAAAATTCGACCATAGAACTGAAAACACCAGAGTCCCTGCAAGGTCTGATTACCCACCAAACTCTCACCAAGATATTATTCGTGTTTTACTACATTATAGGACCTTTTGTCACGATCTTCGGCTGTGTGGCCAACACGTTCAACATGGTTGTATTTGCTAAGATGGGTATCCAGGACAGTGTCACTTTATCATTTTTTGTTCTATCGAGTTCAGATTTCGTCATGTCAATTTTTCAGTTCACATGCTACATTTGCAATGCTCTGTTTCTCTCGGACATGGCACAGCCGGTTAGTATGACCTCTCTAGCCGGAATTCTGTTTTGGTACATGTCTATTTTCCTGGACATGTCCATGCTGACCACAGTCTATATCGCTGTTGTCAGATGTTGCTGTGTCGCCCTGCCATTTACCTTCAAATCATCATTCACCATCAGACGTACAGCTCTTGTACTGGCCATTATAACTTTGGCTTGTGTGATAATCAGAATTCCCCATTTATCCTCCACTGGTCTGTCGTGGCAAACTAATCCTGTCACCAACACATCTCGTTTCACAGTCTATTTCTCCGACAATTTCATCACCATCAACTCCGTGATTTCATTCATAGACCGAGCCGTTCTCCCTATCTCTGTGATGTCTGTGGTCCTGGTGTGCTCCATCATTCTAACACGGTCTTTAGCGAGGGCTTCTAGAGTGAGGAAAAAGATGACTGGAGGTGAACAGAGGCTACGGAACCATGAATCTTCAGTTGAGGAAGTCAAGAACGTGACCATAGAACTGGAAAGAACAAACAAAGCGTCTCAAGATGGTGGATGTCTAGATCCAGTATCTCAGAGCGATAAAAATAATGGAGAGCTCAGTGAGAAAGATGCCCGGCTGGTCAAGGCTGTGGTTTTGGTGGCCATATTTCTTCTGATGTCCACCTTTGTTATGTCCGTCAATGGTTTGGCGGTGACCTTTGTACCGGAGTATTTCTCAACTGGAAGATATTTCGCGATCTATTTGGTAGTAACTAGCATTGAACAATACTTCATTCAGTTTAATGCCAGCGTCAATCTTTTTATCTATTGGAAGTTCAACCAAAAATTCAAGAACGTTTTGAAAGGTCTGTTGTCAAGATTTCAGCAGGAGCTGGCATAACCAGTTTATATGCATGTTTGTTGTTCGAGAACAGGTCATATAGATTTTAAAGCAAAAATATACCATTGTAACTTTATTTGAAGTGTCCGCCGAATTTCAATGTCCTACAGTCAAACCAATGTTATATATCGCTTCACATCATCAGTTTGTCTTATTTTCTCACATAATGCTCGATAAATGTTCTTGGCTAATTGGCTAGACGGACTCAAGTCGTATAGTGTTGAAGTTCTAAGCAATTATCAAGACTTAAAAAGGAGGAAATAAAAAAAAAATGAATAACATGACGATATTGACTGACGAAATGCCACTTTTCCTCAATCACTTATGACATGAAGTCGCACCCACACAGTGTTTTGTATATTGGTAATGTACCGAGAAGATCTAGATTTAGAGTTAGATCTATAATAGATTGATTCTGTAGTAGATATGATGACGTAAGAAGTTCCAATTGCCACGAAGATTGGCCGAATTTAAGTAGATACAAAGCACATCAATGCCAAAATGATGACGCAATAAATCCGAACAGACGTGAACACTGGCCGCGCTTCTAAATAAGACTTAATAGACCCGGCCCGCCTTGACAACTTCCAGTCCAATTTGAGCTGACTGTCAACGCTCGAAGTCAGGGTGTCGACTGCACTATGGAAGGAAGCGCGTATAGAAAAAAAAACAAAACATTAGCAATACGGGGTGGGTAGGAAATTTATTTCTAAAATCCTTTGCTATGAGTGGCAGACATATTAAATATATAATCCTTTTGAATGTCCTCCAGATAATGAAAGTAATGAGTACTGTTAATGATTGAATTACGGAAGAAAACAAAATAATATAAAATAAATGATAATAGTCGATACAAAAATGGGACTAGAGGAAGGCTTATTGAATGTTAACACACATTAAGGATTTTTCTTGGAGGGAGAGGGTATACCCTGGGGCCATTTTGGAAACCGACTTGGGGGGGGGGGGGGTAGATGATTTTTGTCATTACCATCGAATTTGGCATGTTCAAATTAGAGGAAAACTATAGAAAAAATTGAAATCACTCATGGTGTTCATGGCAAGAGTCGCCATCTTGAATTTTGCAACCCGAAATTGCGTAACTTTCCTATAAACAGGACTCTACATTTTCCAGCAACCAATTTTTTTGTTCACATGACAGTCTGTTGGTCATATGATGTGACCTTTGGCCTAACGTGTCACAAACTGTCATTCAGTCAGATGTCATATTTATAGGTTCAGGGAACAGAGTTGCTCGGGGGAGGGGAAGGGGGGGGGGGGAGATGTAAGAATTCTTAACAGTACAAAGACAGTGTAGGGTATTTCATAAACTGGTATGAACACTGAAAGCAAAATATAAGTGTGATATATCTGTAACAAAACCCCTGAAAGGCTTATGATTGTATCCATATGAAATTTGGCCACAACATTATTGCATAAAAATCAGTGTTTCTACTTACATAAAGCTGGAAAAAGCTGACTATATTTGACGTCATTCAAAAAAGGCGATAATAATCGAATCGTAAACTAGCGAGAGTATTTGATCCGAATTGTACGTTCGATAGAATGACGCATTCAATAGATCAAAACACAGTAACATTCAATGTCCTAACCAAACTACCACCATGGAGGTGCGCACGTTTGTCATACAATTTTGTCGCAGGACAGTGTCGGTTTGACTTATAATCTTTTTAAAAATCTTCCACGGGGGCCGTGGGTTTTCTTCAAGTTATTTAAAAAATCTTCCACGGAGGCCGTGGGTTCTCGACTAGTATAAGTATGAAATCTGAACTCTGTTTGCTCAGAATAGGCATTCAAAAGTAAAATGACAGCTGAAAATGGCATAGTTTGAACATGGAGTGTGAATTTTCATAGACGCCCACGTGATTGAGATACTCTGACAGAGAGGAAAATATCAATGCCGTTGGGTCAAAACACACCGCGGAAAGAGTTTGTGAATGTCACTCGACAGGTTCTTGACTGGATTCTGTAACTGAACTGGAAACGAGGGCGACTTAGACAGAGATTGGCCTGCAATCACAACTCAAGGCACCCCATTCAAGACTGCTACAAAATTCACCAGAGACCGAAAGAAGAAGGGGAACTACTGGTTCAGGCCATAAGCTCCACGAGGAGTGAATGGGAATTAATATGTGACAAAGACGGCAAGATTTTGAACTGTTTTATCTTGCAGCTGAAGATTTTTTTTCAACATTATATTATGACAGAGATGCTGGGAAGGAAGTTAGTTTAATATGTCTCTTAACGTTAGAAAAACTGGTTTAATATTCATAGAGTGCCCCTATGTGAATTTATTTTGATATGAATTTTCTCTTGTTGCAGGTTTAATGCTGTGCGCTAGTTTGACTTTCTTTACATATCAGTTTGACAACACATGCACCTGACCATGGAAATATTGCCATTAACAATTACGTTCACAAGTTAGTGAGATATGTCAAAAGATGTACATAATATCTGGTACCAGGCAGTGTAAAATGAAAAGCTATAAAACAAACAAACAAACAAACAAACAAAACATACAAGGGAAGGAAAACCAACATTGAGGTTAGTTTGGGAGAGAAGATTGTGCCAGTTTGAGAACCAAAACAACAGGATGAAGACATGGGCGGCAGAGGAAGATATGTGTCTCTTTCACATCAATAACTGAAGAGTTCTACTTCTGAATATTTTCATCATCAGGAATCAGTCATAAATGTCTGGTCATCATATTATTTTACACTTTATGGATTTTACTTTCAAAAAAAGGCGATTTGGGATTTTGTTTTCTATTCAAAGTCCTACCTTTTCTGAGCATAAAAATGTCTCGCAGCCAGTCAAAATGAGACGTATGTCGATTTTTCACCATATGGGGTTTTTGATATCATGTAAAAGCTTATTTTATACCCTTTCAGATAGTGAAAAAAGTTTTGACCTGGCTTTATTCTAGCTAGAGATATTGCAGTTTAAAAAGACAAAGGGGGACTCCTCAACAGAGACCGAAATTCCGAGAAAAGCGAGTTTAAATGAACGGTCGAACACATAAATCTACATGCCTACCTCACAAAAGACCCGATTTTAGTAAAGTAATATTTATAAATCGAGGATAAGACTGATACCGTCTTGTTCAGAAATGAATGCTCTTTCGATTGCTGCAATAAAAAAAAATCCGATATCTGACCCCCTCGTCACATTCAAAGCCCGATTTCTCCGTTCTAGCCCCAGCGACGTATGTATCAATTCTACTGGCCGCGCGACAAATGGTCTCAAAAGTAGATCTGTCCATTCTGAACGTGTTTGACCCATGGAGATTCAAAGGATGTCCCGGCCTACTGTCAACTAGGATTTGGCTCCCTCTGGTTGTCATATGCAGTGGTATACCAACACTGTTTGACCTGATCGGACAAAGGATACATAAAACACTTGATTATGGTCTCTGCTAGCAATATCTTTAGCCTCAATGCCAGGGATGGGAACTGGATGACGCTGTGAGACAAAAAAAACAACAACTGCTGATCACGCAGATTATCAGTGTAACCTTTCATTAGGAGATCTAAAATGAACTTCGATGTCCTGTAAACAGTGACATGTCTCTTTCTTTCTGCTGTTGTGGACTATATGCCTTGGTTTGGACAGAAGAAGATAGGACAGAGGCACATATAGGGGCCTTTGAGAACCCTGAAGTGACTCTATGGAAGCCCTTATAATGATGCGGGGTTGGAGGGAGGGGGGGGGGGATAGGGAGCAAATATCGAGAAAAGATAGGCCCAAAAAGCCAGAACAAGGCAACAAAAGACACAGATATCATGGAGAGGGGGCTAGCATGTTCAAACAGGGCTTTTCCGAGGCTGAAAACCGAACAAAAAAAGAACAACAAAACTCTCCATGTCCATTTTTCGCTGAAAAAAAAACAACAACAAAAAACTTTAAATGCGTTTTTCTCAAAACCCGTTTTTTTTCTTTACACTAATATGCTATCTACTTTTCTTTTTTAAAATTTCTGAACTGATTCTAGCCACAGTTGGTATACGTTATTGTCACAAGACCAAACAAATTACTTATGTGTGTTCCATTCGGTTGGTAAATTTTAGAGAAAAATTCGTTTTTAGTATGAAAAAACGGCGATATTTGAAATGCTATTACATGGCATTATCAAAACGTTCTAGAAAATTTCTGTTTAACAAGAAGAGCTCAAAACAGGTACTTTTGTAGATATTATATCAAACAAGATGTTCACTAAGTTTCATCAAGTTCCTTTGAAATTTGGCGGAGGGAATAGATTGTAAATTTAGTCATTAAAGAGACGTCAAAATCCAAGATGGAGGCGTTGCATGGCAACAATTTGAACAAGTCTATTTTTCCACTGTTTTCCTCTAATTTAAACATATTGAATTCCATGGATAGGTTAAAATAGTCTATCTTTCATTCAAAGAAAAAAAAATCCCCTTTAGGACGCACCTCGCCCCCCCCCCCCTTTTTCCCTTTTAAACGCAAAAAAATAAATGTCTGTCCTGTTTTATTCAGTCACGTGATACTGTTTTCTAGGTTGCATATATAGAAGACACTTTATGTTAACAGAACTAGTCATCATTGGTAATTAGATGACAATAAAGATGGAAAACAGTAGTCTTTTTGATTTTATAATCGTCCGGGGAGTCATTATGGAAACTGCTGTGGGCGGAAATTGATTTTAATCATTAATTCCGATTTTGTCATGCTGAAATTGGGGGAACACAATTTTTTTTAAAAAAATGAAATCATTCATGGTTGCCATAGCAACGACTGCCATCTTGGATTTTGCTACTTGATTTTGCGTTTTTATATTTTTCATTTTTCAACAGATTTGCTTGCGTATAGATGTTTCTGTTCAAAACCTAATTTTTTCAGACCAGATTTTTTATAAAACGTTTACTTTATATGCCACATTTTTTTTTATTGGTCTGTAAAAAGGTTACGGGTATTTCGAAAATTTGATCCCAAAAATCTCAAATTTCTCAAAATCCTAAAATGGTATCAAACATTCCTTATGATAAACATTATATATTGGTTCTTATTTTTAGTTAGCTTCTTTTTTAGTATTCGTGCCAAATTTATTTCATGATAATTGATGCAGAAATAAAAAAAAAGTAAACCGCACATTTGTGCTGAAAAACGTCATTTTGAAAAGAAAAAAACGAATTGAAAGTTTGTTCAAAGAGAAAAATACTCACAAGAAGATTCTTTATATGCCTTTCAAACTCAGAACATGATTGTTTCACATTCTAAAGTTCTCTTCATGATTTATATGATTTGTTTTGCCTTTTACTGGGTATCTGCGTTTGTTTTTTTTCATCCCTTTTTGTTCCTTTACCCATATCACTAACGGGCTGCCATAGACTACTTTCAGGTTCCTGGGAGATCTATAAATGGCCGGCATGTCTTCGTTGGTCAGAAATAAAAGTGTCTTGACCTTTGATGTGACAGATAGTGCACTGCTGTACTTTACAACAGCAGAAATAGGACAAATCTTGCTCTCTTTAGACCGTGTGAACTTCATTTCATAGGTTCTGGTGAAGTTTTCGCTCATTTTTTGTGTGATCAGCCTTTCCAATGGTCAGCCAATGTCCATCCCCGGCACTAGAGCTTCCTATATTGGTGGCGAAGATCATAATCAAGTCTTTTGTGCACTATTGTCCCTTAGCTAAAAAGCGAAATATTATCGATCTATGATAGAATATCGAGCCTGAGAGATCCCGGATCTGCATGCTAGAGGTGCTGGTCAAACATTGACTGACCATCCTATCAAGACCTTAAAATGGATATATCAACTTATTTATACCATTTTCATATTCACGAAAGGCATAACTTTTAAGAGCAAACAAAAGCCCAAAATCGAATTTTTTCAATGCAAAAACCAGATTTCAGCCCCCCCCCCCTCCCCAAACGGTATCTGCTTACATTCGTCGCTCCTCAAGTCTAAAATCAGTTGAGTGTCAACTACAACCATACTGCCTGATGTCGCTCCTGTTTGATGCGTTTTCTAAGGATGTAGCTGTAAAGGACGTTCGTTCTTTAACACACTTGTTATCATACAGTGTCTAGCCGTACTTTGTTAAATTAGTTTTCATGTCCCATTGTCTCTAATTGTCGTACTTAAGTTCGAAGAGTCTCCGTGTCTCTTCGGACTTACTAGGCCATCATTTTCCTGTCTGAAAAAAAAAAAATAATTCGTGACTTAATGAGGAAATGGTTTGGTAGGGCTTGAACTTTAAGACTACATGACAATGACACAAACTAAAGTCCGGTTAGAAATTCAAGACGACACAGACTTTAAGGGTGGGTGGTGGTGGTGGGGGGAGGGGGAGGCATATCTGAAAACGTATTTTCCCTTTGACTTTAAGTCATTTTACTGCGTGCATGCGTAATTCGCAAGTCTGCCTGATTCAGAATTTGTAATTGGAAACTTGCCAGCGTGTCTGGTTGCCATGGAAACGCTTGCCATCTTGGATTTTAGCCTGTTTTTCAAAATGTATCTCTTCCGTTACCACCACACAAATCGCTCCACACTTTGCATGTCATGGCATGAGAGCAAACAAAGATCAGGAAACTCTGAGTAATTATTATGCATGAATTAGAACTTTTGGAATGTAAAATCGTTTCAAGAATAGATGAAGGCAAGTTTGAACCACGACCCAGTGGAAAGCAGAGTGTTGTTGTTTGTTTATTTGTTTGCTTTTTATTTTCAGAGCAGTTTCACTGTCTTCTCCCATTGAGAGGTTTTATGTCACAGAATCAGAAAATGCTTCTGCTGAAGCCACGTGAGATTTGAGATGTATAGCAGATGTCAGTCCTTCGTAATATGCAATGAACTCAACATTGGGGGAAACAAGTTAACTCATTTGACTTTTCCAGAGTTCCCCATAACGCCTACAGATGCCTTTCGTTTATAGTTGACGTCCAGATATTGCCACATAACAGGATTGTTGGAAAGTGGCTGCATATTTCAAAGTATTTATAAATTACTTATTCATTATGTTTGTCTCAAGTTATGTGTGTCTGTGTATGTTTGATTTTTACTGTACGAAAATGTAGTCTCTTTGCATCTGTGTTTTCATTTTCTTTTAAACAGATTTTCAAATTGCATAGACGCGCCTGTAGCTGGACGTGAAGCCATGTATGTAAATCTTCCAAATTCCAAACGAAATAAGCAGTCTGAAAAGACAGATACAAACAGAGTATATTATCATACATTATAGATAAAATACAGAACATCAAAAATCAGAAACAAAGAAATAGTAAGACAACAATTACAGTCAACAAATCATTTATTGGCTAAATATTTTAAAACAAAAGGAATTACATTATAAATCATCCTATGCAGTAGATATCTTTTTTTGGAAAAAAAAAAAACGTGTCGCCGAGCGTTCGTCTCTCACGAATACCTAACATTTACCAAAACTGCTGCAATTTTACGTCAGGCCAGCATACGAATAATGTGGGAATCAAATGTAGTGTGTCTGATTTTTTTTTTCACTTAACCTGGCAACGCCACACATGACAAGAAGAAGCATAAAAAAAGTCAAACCTGGTGTCATCTTGACTTTGATACAGAGCTGACGTCACTGCAGTCAGAGAAGCTAAGTATTTGTTACTCTCTTCTCTCAAACCTCTACAACAAAGTCGGTCCACCGCTCATTCTGGTCATTGGCCAAATGGTCAACTATCATACAGCCTCAACTAAGATCGCTTGCCCGATCCGCATCTGGGACTGCTCAGTTTTCTTTCAAAAATGTTCTGGGTTGTAGCAAGGTAGTGGCTGGTTCTGAGCTAAATTGTTATAAAGTTCATTACCAGACTGTGTCTGATTTCCCAATATGACTCTCAACACTTTGAATTCTGGTTCACTATTATGCCTGATATTTGCCAGTCACTTTTCATGAACTTCTTTTGATCCTGAAGACAAAATGCTGTAACGAACCATGACATTTTCTGCATTGGTGGGGCATAGCGTGATTCAGCATTCACCAGTTTTTGCATTCGGAAAAGGTATCGGTGAAAAGTAGAAATTATATAATAATCTGTAGGCTACGATTCACGTTTATATGTAATAAATCAAATATCTAAAACAGGCCAATCTACTGGACATTATACAAGCGTAATATTATCACTCAAGAATATAATACTTACCTTGAATTACAGCCGCTTTCTTTTAATTTTTTTTTTTCATTCTACGCTTCACTATGTTCCACGTACGCAGAAAAATGTCAAGATTTATCCTTATGCCTTATTTTCTAAGTAACAAAGAAGTCCACAAACAGTGGCTGATGAAGAATAGCCGACCGTGATGATAGACTAAGCTTCAAAGTAAGTTTTGCCACCTTGAGGGGTTACGTAAAGTAACTCTAATTCTCTTCTGGCCGTGAAGAACTAATTAGGACAACAACGATTAGTAGTGACGTACCCATGAGTAACCAGCCGAACGCTGGGCATCCAAATCGTTTCACCATTGGCCAGACTAGACTGCCCAGACACTTTTGGACCAGAACAATGCAATCACTCTGGTTAACGCGCATTTCTAAGAAAATCTGTAAAGTGAAGCTATTTAATTTAACGAGAGATGGCAATACCTTATATCCTATCACTCATTACTCTGAATCACTAAGCAAATAAACGCCCCTCTAATTACCTCAGTGATTAGGCATGGCAGGCTAAAAAAACGTAATTATCTGTCATCAATAACGTCCCAGAATATGTAGGTCACCGATTCATGATTAGCCGTCATAATGGGACGATCTATAAATTTGTCCTCGTAAGCGAAGAACTAAACATGATTAATTGAGCAAAAATGCAAATTTATTCAGAGTATGACGAAAAGCAGTCATCTCTGGTAATTTGGTGATCAAACAGTATGGTAATTGCTTTGGTCCTAGTTTACCGGCGTAAAAAGAAAAGACAATAAAATATTGCCCCCCACGTGTGGAACGATTTTGAATAAAACATTTTCTTATGACACTATAATTTTCTTGTTTGCATGGCAAGTTTTTCACATTCGTAGAAATTGTTCATATATAACATATAATTACGCAATAATAACATAATTATGCAAGTTCTGATGAGACCACCTATGAACTTTCAAGCCACATAAGCGTATACATATATATATATATAGATAGATAGATAGATAGATAGATAGATATTAGAGCTGCTATTCTTGGAAAGATTCATTTTAAAAGTAACTTTGTTGTTTCATATCACGTAAAGTTTTACTTGTAGAATATTGATAATGGTA
Source organism: Peronia peronii (assembly GCA_039654565.1). Lineage (NCBI taxonomy): Eukaryota > Metazoa > Mollusca > Gastropoda > Systellommatophora > Onchidiidae > Peronia > Peronia peronii. Next base: position 15,667 of record JBCEWB010252263.1, read on the forward strand.
CAATGCTTTTCATCTAACAATTGCATAACGAAACATTGTTAACGTCTTTATGTATGCCCTGCAACAATCTGTTTAATACGACGACATAGGTGTCTTTGTCCAGGCTTCTAATGGCGTCTCTTGTGACCAGGATTAAGCCCTATTCCAAGTCAAGTCTTTCATCTCGAGGTTGTTCTTTGATTGTTTCATGACACGGTGCAAATCAGAAAAACAATCTGATGAATACTAGAGATGCTGCTGTAATTTCCTGTAAGGACAGTTCTCATTTTAACAGCATGGTCTGGGCATTGTCATAATGGAGCACAACACCAACTTCCAAATTGGGAGCGTAAGAAAGGTTCAAGCTTAAGATTACTCGAACTTTCTCGATATTCCCTCAGATCGTCCTTATGCAAAATACACATTTTCCCAAAAATCGAGCGTCAATCTGGGAGACAAAAATTTGGCTTGGCAGAAAGATAATCTTGGAATCAGATGTCATTAGATCCCCGGACAAAGCCACCCACCTGGATGTATTCAAAAAATGGTTCTATCCCACAGACAAAATTATTGACACGGGCGGGTGTTCCATTATGTAGTTTTTCTGCGATAGATGTGGTATTGCCTACCAATTAACTGTATTCTACACCTAAAAGTTTTCAACAGAGCGACAGAAAATAACTTTCGAAATGAATTTCTTACATTGTATTGCCATTTTTATTTTACAGCTGACTCTGTGGATCACATAAATCTTCTTTCAGCAACCAGACAACTCTATTCAGGGTTGAAAACACAGGGAACTGTGACTTTTTTCAACTGTCACAGCTAGAACATGTCAGTGAATAAAAATTCCACTGTAGGACTGAAGACACCTGAATTCTTACAAGGTCTAATCACCCACCAAACCCTCACCCAGATATTATTCGTGTTTTACTATATTATTGAACCTCCTTTCATGATCTTCGGCTGTGTGACCAACATTATAAACATGGTTGTATTTGCTAAAATGGGTATCCAGGACAGTGTCACTTTATCATTTTTTGTTTTATCAAGTTCAGATTTCGTCGTGTCGATATTTCAGTTTATACGCAATGTTTGCAATGGTCTGTTTCTCTCAGGTATGACAGAGCCGGTTAGTATGACTTCAATAGCCGGAATTATCTTTTGGTATATGTCTATTTTCCTGGATATGTCCATGCTGACCACAGTCTATATCGCTGTTGTCAGGTGTTGCTGTGTTGCCTTGCCATTTACCTTCAAAACATCATTTACCGTCAGACGTACAGCTTTTATACTTGCCATCATAACTTTAGCCAGCGTGGCACTTAGAATCCCTCAGTTATCGTCCTCTGGTCTATCCTGGCAAACTAACCGTGTTACCAATACATCTCGCTTCACATTCTATTTCTCTGACAATTTCACCACTATCAACTCTGTGATTTCATTCATAGACCGAGCCGTTCTCCCTATCACTGTGATGTCTGTGGTCCTGGTGTGCTCCATCATTCTGATACGATCTTTAGTGAGAGCTTCTAGAGTGAGGAAACAGATAACTGGAGGTGAACAGAAATTACGTAACCAGGAACGTTCTACCACAGGAGCAGAGCAAACAAAGGAGGTGTCTCAAGATGGTGGAAGTCAAGATCCTGTATCTCAGAGTGATAAAAATGATGGAGAGCTCAGTGACAAAGATGTTCGGCTGGTCAAGGCTGTGGTTTTGGTGGCCATATTTCTTCTCATGTCCACCTTTGTTATGTCAGTCAATGGTCTGGCCGTGACCTTTGAACCAGAGTATTTCCCACCTCGAAGATATTATGCCCTCTATTTTGTAAATTCCAATATTGAACAATATGTCATTCAGTTGAATGCCAGTGTTAATCTCTTCATCTACTGGAACTTTAACCAAAAATTCAAGAAGGTTTTGAAAGGCATGTTGTCAAGATTTAAGTTGAATTCTGCGTAATCAATTTTAATACATTGTAACCCTCTAGAAAACGTCATAGCTTTAAAAATAAAACGATATCATGGTAACATTCTTTCAATTCTACGTCGATTTGCAGCGACGTACAGTGAAATCAACTGTTATATATATATATATTTTTTTTAGCAGTCTGTCGTATTTTCTCTTGTTTTTCATGCTTCTGTGGCTTCTTCAAAGACTAGCATATTTTTACCATAGCTTTATTAGGTCATGACTTATGTCAATGATCACACCAGGAAGTGCAAAGAAAATAAAATAAACATTGAAAACAACAACAACAACAAAAAACAAAACCAAAAAAAAAAGAAAAGAAAAAGGAAGGACATGACGATATTTGACATTGTGCCACTTTTCTCCGATTATTTATGAATGAAGGTTTAATCCATGCTCTTCAACATATACCGGTGATGTACCGTAAAGATCTAGATCTAGAGCTAAACCTATAAAAGATTGATTCTGCATAGATAAGGTAACGTTAATAAGTCCGAATAGACACAGAATTCGCTGAACTTAAATACCACCAGTCAGTTCGATTTTATTTCGCCATCATAGGCCAGAGACTATTATGATACATACATAGAAAATATGTCAAAATTTAAAACGTTTAAATCTCCCCTTGAAGGCATATATTACTGTCTTTGACTCAGATATATGGTGTCAGTAAATTCTAGACAGGCCGTATATATCACTGGCGATCACCTTTTTCTTTAATGGAGATGCGACACAATGGAATCACGCTCTCGTCAAAATTTGAGCATATGGAGTTATTAGTAACACTGTAAAGATTATTTGTTTCCCTTTTCATTTCCCTTTCTGTGTGTTTGCAAATGTTTTGTTCTACCTTAGGTCAGATGTCAGATATTGGTAATTAAAGACGAAGGGAGTGGTCTGTTTGATGCAGAGCTGAATTTTATGAGAAAATGGCCAACCACTTTGACAATCTTTATTAATCCTTATTAGGCCACGCCATGAAATTACAATTTTTTGGGCTTTTATTCAATCTCTTTCAGCAAAATTAACCTTGAAATGCATTTTCAGATTGATATAGAAGGATCCTGTGAAGAGAAAAAGAATGCGTCAAGAACTGCTTAAAGAAACCTGAATTTTCCTGTCGCCTCAGTTTGAGGAGCGCCTGATTTCATCGTGTCCCATCTTGGGTTTATGTGAATCTTGCAAAGGTTATCGAATTTTCCATCACGCAAGATGGAATTCACATTGAAGATCTTATATTTAATATTCCAATTAAATAAAATGCATCGGGTTTATGTGAATCTTGCAAAAAATATCGAGTTTTTTTTAATTGTGTCCATAAAGTCTGGACTCAAAGGTAAAACTGCGCCCTTTAAATAAAGCGGAGTGGAATCTACAAGTGAAAACGAGGGCGCCCTAAATAGAGCTAGAGGTGGAAACTGCATGCAGAACCGAAGACCGCCAAGCAAGACTGCTGTTTAAAAAAATCGCCAGCGACTCAAAAAGGGTGAGGAAATACTAGTCAAGCCATAAGCTCCACCTCCGCTAAATGACAATAACTGACAACGACGGCAAGCGTTTTATGTGTTCTTTATACGGCTTAGAATACTTTTCTACGTTCTATTTTTCACAGCGATGCTCTATATGGCTGACACAGAAAAAGTAGTTGAATATTCTTAGACTCTCCAATAGGAACGTGCTTTTAATAAGTTTTCTTTTCGCAAGATGATTTTTAAAAACAAGGAAAGTAAACAAATATTGATGCCAGCTTGGTAGAGAAACTGTGTCAGTTTTAGAGATGCAATAATTTTTAAAATGAAGAAATGAGTGACAAACGAAGATATTGTCTCTTACACATCTGTGCGTTCCACTTTTTGAGTACTTTCATTATCAGAATTTGTCATAAATCTCTGGCCATCATGTATTTCACGGCTGTAATCTTGTAACAGAAATGCATGTCTGCTTTTTTTTCATTCTGATGGAAGCAGGTCACGAGATACTATATCTTAGTTTTCATTTTGCGCAATGAACTCTTGTGTAACAGAACAAATCATCGCCAGAAATTAGATGTCATAATAAAGAAAATAGTGAAAGAATAGTGCTCTTATTTTATCATTCTTTTTTCTTTCTCTCCGATTTTCTCTTCTGGTCTATCTCTCCGTCGGTCAGTTCTCCATCCATTGTCGTCTGTCTCTCTTCTGCGCTACACATGTATGTTTATGGAAAGCTTATGTATGACAATTTTTGTCGATATTCTCTTGCTTTCCACTTATCCTACCTAAGTATCCCTGTGATCACCATAGTCCGATTAGCTGTCTACAGTTCAGGTGTAATCATTTCCAACAAATTATAGTCCAATCGGCACTAAAGAAAATTATAATTAGGTAATTACAGCGCTATTCAAAGTGAGAAGAACGGTTTGAATTTTTTCCCGTCAAACATACAGGAATATGAGTCACTCAGACATTTCCAGTACACACCCATGTTAATGGTGAGGCAGCCGTTTAGATAAAATAACAACAAGACCAACAGAAAGCATTGGCAAAGTGTTTTGTCCGTACAGGCAAAAGCCCTGAGCGTTTTGTAATTACGACATAAGAGAGACATCCACAGACGTTCTCAGATTACTAGAAGCATCACAAGGCGGCTGTCTGTTAGACGATTGAATTCTTGTCACTCTAATATTAGAATCACTTAATATTTCATAGAGAGGTACCCATTTTCAACGAGTATCGAGTCAGAAAATGTGTTGTAAAGATTATTGTCTTTTCCAAGGATAAATACCAAGAACCTGTCAGGATTCCAACCCTGAACTTTTGATCCCGAGTCCGATGGTGCAGACACTAAGCCACCGATACCATACATGACCCTAACTCTGGAGTTCTTACCTCCTCTAGTCTAGATTTAAGTATCAACTACAAACATACTTCTAACGTTACTCCTGTTTGTACTGATAGACTCTCTGAAAGAGTGGCTGTAAAACACTTTGGTTCTATAAAACCTATAGCGGCGGGTTTGAAGTCCTATATGCGAGGGTCACTACGAAATTCCTGATTCGAATAGAAAGAATAAAGATGCTATCTTTATTATTTCACATCCTGTTGAAGCACTGCCCCTTGGATAGGATGCATGATTTTATCATTGTAAACCAAGAATTAAAACCTATCTGCTACTCTGAGGTTGGCATTGACATAACCTCTGCATCAAAAGCGTCAACAGCTCTCTGACATAACGCAGACTTATTTTTCTGCAGTCGTTCTTTGATGTATGGGAAAGAAACGTCACAAGGTGCCAGTTCAGGTGAGTAAGAGGAGTGAGACAATAGTTTGACGTTGTTTTTCAGCCAGACAATCCTTTGTCTCCGTCGTTCTGTGAGCATTTGCATTGTTATGGTGCCCAGCTACCCTCAGATTTCTGTTTCCGCCCGCTTCTCAAGCACTGTGGTGACACATGCATCGTATATCAATCTGCAGTCACTGCTCGGATTCTTCTAGAGCAACCGTAATCAAATTTTAAAGTCCCTTACAACTAAAGAACGGGCGATAATTTACTTGCTACTCTCCGAGTTTGCTTAAATTTCATAAGGGGCTTTTCACGGACGAGGAGCCAATTTGAGACTGGCGTTTTCTTTCGGGCCATAGATAATTTGGTTTCTGTAACCCGAAACCGTCCGTCGTCAAATCTTTTCAGCACGTGACGACGAAAATCAAGGCCCTGCTGCTCTTGCTGTTCTGATCAACTGGCGAAGGACATATCTGGCGGACACCTTGCGCACCTGTAACCGTTCCTGTGACATTTCCTAAACACGTTGTGATGGGAACTCCAGTGAATGTTCTATCTCCCCATATATCTGGCATCTGGCTCAATTGTTGTTTTCAAAGCAGCTGTTGTTTCTTCGGTGACACTAGTTGCTGGGCAACCAAATCAGTCATCACCCTCCAAAGATGCTTTACGTTGTCCATTATATTCATCAAACCAAAAGTAAACTTGTGTTGAGAGTCCAAACTGCCAGAAACAGTGTGCAAACGTCCGTGGCAGTCCTTGGTCAGTGATATATTTCAAATAGTCATAATAAATCATCACTCGAAAATGTCGGTTTTAGGGATTCATAGCGAACTTAAGAAATTTTTAAAAACGCAGATTATTGTGCTATTTACTGGGAAGAACATTTTTTAAAATTCTTATTTTATTTCTTCTTACTGATAGCCATGGCTCAATTCTATTTTATTTGTTTATTCTGTCACAAAATTCAAAAGATATAGACTTTTGAGTAAGAAAACGGAAACTATCAACGGAAAACAATGTCATTTTCGTGGCGTGTGTAATCAAAAGACCTAACCTCTTGACCCTTTTGTCATAATTTTATTTGCAATTTAAGGGGCTGCTCAAGAGAAAATGGCTTCATTGAAATAGAATCGGTATCTAGACTGACGATACGTGGATCCAATAGGTGGCTGTTGGAATTTACATTGCTACTTATAAGGAAAGATGTTTTCCATATCTGTACTTTTTTAGAACAGTGCTTACCTTTTTCTGAAAAAAAAAAGAAAGAAACGGGCAAAAGAGATGAGATGTTACCAACTGTTCTTGAGAATATCATACACAAAACATTCGACACACTCGTACAACTAAATATGAAGAAGAATAACACAGACTACCGGTCTACAAAAAGATCATTTGACAATGCGGGGGAAAAAAATGGAAAACTCGTGGTGAATGATCACATCAGAAGAAGTTCAGGCCTGGTGAAAACTTTCTCCTGTGAAGAACAGTCGTCGTCGGTGGACAAGGCAGTCCAAATAAAAGACGGACTTGCAAACATCAAAAAACTGGTCAGGGCTCAACTCCACAGGATCATAGAAGCCAGAAAAGGGAATGTAACCAATTTTATTTGTCAATCACATAAATAAATACAAACAAATTTTTAAAAATTGGAAGGGGATAGAGAAACTGAACAACTTCCTTTGTCAGAGAGCGGAAGAAGCTGTTGCTATCTGGTGTTCCAGTGCCACACTAAAATATCTCGGAGTTCAAGTGTGTCTGAAATCAACAACGAGGGTTGTTTTTTGGCCAGCTATATTACTTCCCGTTGCCAGCCCAAAGAATGTTGTACAAACAGGGAAAAGAAGAGAAAAAAAATAAAAAAGAATGCATAGGACTGGTACAAACAATCCTTATTGTGTCTCCTAACAAGATGATGGTCATCTCCCTGGGCCTCCCGAGTTCTCAGAGCCTAAGGCACGGAAGAGCCCAAACTCAAGAGCTCTGACATATTTACCCGATGTTACATTCTCAGTTCGTCTGTCAGCCACGTGTGGGTGACTATCTTTCGTGTCCACCTTTGCCCACTGTCACGAACGTTCTTTCTGGATGTTGAATAGATGTTAGTCGTGACGTTGTAAGTGGTGATCAGGCGGTGAATGCGGACAAGACACGTGCACAGAATGGAGAAATAAAACAGAAGTCCTCACGTCGAGATGATGCAGAATTTATTGCAGGTGCTTGGTAACAATACAAACTTCAGGGCAGCTGTGTAATTCTGACGCACACAGCTCTCACTGCATTCTACTTCGTGCTCTCCTCTCTCCCTCTTGTTTGTTTTTCTTAAGCCTTTCAAATCAGAGAAAGTAGGATTATCTCGGCTTTTAGAAGCTGCTAAGTTTTGGTGAGAAATTTTGTGGGTAGAAATTTGGAATTTGGAAATTTTGCCCGGACAGCGGCACGCAGCCTACTC
>JBCEWB010252374.1:0-22417 GCA_039654565.1 Peronia peronii
CCGAGGGCCGGCTGGGCGGTGAGGACGTAGTCCAGGGTGTCGCTGGCACCGCCCTCGGTGGCGGCGGTCGTGCCACCACTCTGGGTGACGCTGACGCCGGCGACGTCGTTGTCGGTGATGGCGACGGTGACATCGGCCACTGGCAGACCGGCAAAACTGGAACCCGCAAGACTACTGCTCGTCACAGCACTGATGACTGAGCTGTGTGGGCCCTCAACCAACGCATCGTCAACCGCCCTCACTCGCAGCGTTTTCGTTAAGTTCCAATCAGCATCAGTGAATACCAGCGTTACCGGTTGTCCAGCGCCAAGACTCAAGTCCGTCTGGCTGTCCGGGGTCACTGTAATAGTCACGCTCTCTCCCGGGGCCGGCTGGGCATCCAGTACATAGCTGATAAAGTCAGTCGCACCCCCCTCGGCAACATTCGTACTGCCACCCGTCTCACTCACTGTCACCCCGGCCACATCGTTGTCGGCAATACTGGTGGAGGCCAGGTTGTCGATCACATTGGCTGCGATACCTGCGACACTCGCGGCTGTGATATTGACATTGAAACTTTCTGTCCCCTCGACCAGATTATCGTCAATTGCACTGACGCTAAACACGGCGATGCTGGTGCCAGCGGCGAATGGACCGACAACCGTCAGTTGTCCGCTGGACGCATTGTAATTAGCGTTCTGCAAGTTACTGAAATCGCCTGGGTTGACTGCGCTGCCATCGACCGTATCAATATCAATAACGACTGTCTGGCCGGCGGCGATCGCGGTATCGGTGGTGATGGTGTAGCTGGCCGTGCCGCCCTCGGTTACCGATGCTGAACCATTGAGAGTGAAGGTTGGGGTGACGATGATCAATTCACCAGTGCTGGTATCACTAGCGGTATTCCCCGCGGGATCGGTAATACTGACCGCAATGTCATAAGTGCCATCGACCAGCGGCGGCAGACTGTTGAGGTTTAATGTCCAGTTACCCGCGCCATCGGTGGTCAGCTCAGGCGCAGTGTCATCGAAGCTGAGGTTGGTTGGCCCCGGACCAGTCACGGTGATTTGCAGGTCGCCGTTACCAGCCGTGTAATCGCTCTGGTCGAAGGTGCCAGTGATGACCGGGGTGGTATCATTGGTGGTCTGACTGCTGACCGTCGGCACAGCGACCACGGAGTCGTGGACAATCGTCGTTGTCGCCGGTGCTGAGGTGTTGCCGGATGGGTCGGTGGCCGTGGCAGTGATGTTGATGGTGCCCTGATTCAGGCCGCTGATATCCGCCTCGTTACCGAGCAGGCTCCAGTTGCCAGCGGCATCGGTCGTCACTGTCACATTGATGAGCGGATTGACGCCATCGCTGAAGGTCAATTGCAGTGTACTGTTGGGTTCTGCCGTACCGGTCACCAGCACATCATCATCCTCTGCGCCTGAGGCTATATTGTCGCCTTCGATCGGTGTGTTGATGGTCGGCATGGCTGGCGCATTGGTATCGGTGATGCTAATGGCTGTGGTGGCGACGTTGCTGTTGGTCACACCATCACTGAGAACAATATCGATATTGCGGTTGCTGAAGTCTGTCGGCGAGAAGGCGCTGTTGTACTGGATCTGCTGTAATGCCGCTTCCCAACTGGCCGTCGACTGATTGCCGATGGCGGTCAGGGTAATATTGTTGCCGCCAGCGCCGACGACAGTGAAATTCGCAGGATTGACACCGGCATTGATTAATTGATCCCCGGAGGCCGGATTGACCAGGGTGATAGTCGCGGTCTGGATGTTGTTGACATCATAATTATTGATAAGGACATCGCTATCGACTATCGCGACGCCGCCACTGCCATCGTTGAATGTGGTATTGAAATCAGCTCCCGTGGCGCCACTGCTGTCATCGGCATCACTGTCCAGCGTCAGCGAGCCGCCGAAGTAACTGGCGAATAATGCGCTGTCAAGACTGCTGTCCCGCTGGTCGGCAATGGCGATCTTCAGCGTATAACTCTGACCAGCGCCAAAACCCGACAATGTGTTGAGATCCAGCACCTGGTTCAACACCGCAGTGCCGGCTGAGGTTTCGACATTCGGCGCAGTATCGGTATTGGCAATCAGGGCACCGCTTGCGTAATCGGATTGGATATCGCGGGCGACCAAGGTGGTGGTGATGCCGGTGGTGTTGTCAGTGACAAACACACCGACGACATCGGTATAAGTTGGCGCGAAACCGGCAGTCTCCTCGGTCGCGAACAAGTATTGCAGGGCGACTTTCTGAACATCAGAAGTAAAGTCAAACGTGAAAGTGCCTATATCAAACTGGTTCAGGTTGGGGGCGATACCATCAAGGTCGGGGTCATCGGCATTGCTACTGAGATTATTGTCACTGAAGGTAAAATTATTGGCCACCGCATCACCCAGCAGATTGTTGACATTACCGCTGCTTATGACGATGCCACCAGCCAGCGTGTTGCCGTTGCTGTCCTGATAGGCGGTGAAGGTGCCAAGGGCGACGGGATCGGTGCCGGTGGAATCCGGATTGCTGACACTGACACCAGTGGCAGGAGTGCTCAGGGTATTGACCAACACCGTGTCGCTGCTGCCGCTGTTGCCATCGACCACTGACTGCAATAAGACGTGGGACCAGGCCGCCTGCGCGGCACTGTCGATGGCCACGGCGGCTTCAATATCGCCGCTTTGAAATTCCAAGTCCCAGTCCCCGCCCTGCGTGCTGGTGCCGGTTAAATCGGTCGACGCTGCGACATCCGCTCCGGTCAGGTGGGATAAGGTTGCGGCTGCGGCCTCGCCGCTATCGCCCTCGGCGAAGTTACAGCCGTAGATCAAAATATCCGCATCGGCAGACAAAGCTCTGTTAATAGCTGCCAGCTCATCGGCATAATCTGCCTGCATGGATTCGAGGCTGAGCGTGGCATTACCAAGATTCAACTGACCGGCATCACCATGCGACAGGATGTGTATGGCATCGATGTCCTCGCGCCCCTGCAGCACACTGGCGATCAACTCGACGCCATCCTGGTCGCTGTCGATAAACACCAATTCGGCATTGCCATCAATACCGGCGATGAGACTCTGATAATCTTCAATGCTGCGATCGACAAAAACAATTTCACTGCTGTTGGTGGTTTCGACCGAAGCCAGCGCCTTTAGCAACTGCTGTTCATCGTTGACTGCTACTGCCTCGACGTTAAAGCTCTCTGCAGCATCGGGATTGGCCAGCGCCTGCTCGGCCTGCTGCTGTGCGACATTGTTAACAATGGTCTCACCGGCGGTCTCAACGGCCGCGGCATCCAGCAAAATCCGCTGCTCCAATGCATGCGTTGAATCGGCCAGACTGGTATGTGGTATGGACATACCCGGATGTGCGCCCTCATAGAATAACTTGGGCTGGGTTTGCCTGGGTCTTCGAAAGCGTTTTATCAGGGCATTAAGCATTGATTAGCGAACCTTGCGCGTGCGTTTGTAATATCCAACAAAATGGTTGAATTGATGTTCCCACCGAGATTCTGAATGCGTGTTCAGTAATTTTCTAAACCATCGCAATATTAGAGTTGTTGTTATTCAGTCTGCAAGATGACAGACATCGATTAATTGTAAAATCGTAATACAAAAATTAAGCATTTATCATACCGTTATTGGCATTTGATATGCTTTCTCTATAAATGATTCAATAGTACTGCTATTAACTTGCTAAATCTATACCTGGAATTCAACTAAAACCATTAAAATATTGATTTTAAATAATTTTTAATTGCATTTCCTTCGCCAAAAAACGAGATAAACCCATACTTGTTTCAATCTTGGCGGCTGACAGACCACCAATAAAAGTCGTTTCAGGACGACAATTTACTTTGTAAGAGCCGTTCATACAGCGAGACCGCCAAACGACTCATTTGTTGTCTGGCTGCCACCTCGCGCTGTTCCCGGTCAGGGTACAGGCTGGGTTCTTGACCCTCGATGACCACATCGTGAAACTGCTTTATACCGATAAACTCAAACACCGCCTGCAATAATTGCAGCATCGCCCGGTCACAACCGGATTTTGACAAGCTGCCACCGGCTGAGATGACATTGACCACGGCACTGACCTGGTGCAGCGGCTGGTTGCCGGAGTCGCCGAACTCAAAAAGCTGCCCGGGGCAGATTATCTGATCGATCCAGGCCTTAAGTATGGCCGGCAGATTGTAATTCCATACCGGAGCACTGATGATTACCAGGTTTGCCTGCTTGAACTGCTGGCACGCCTGTTGCTGGTAGGCAAGCGACTCCGCTATCGTCGCAGACGGCTGCGTCGCCGGGCTATCTTGCCAGACAAAATCAATCTGCGCCTTATCGAGAAATGGTGGCGGCTGTCGGTAGAGGTCCAATTCGGAGATGGGTATCTCCGTCGATAACTGTTGCAACTGCTGTAAAAAATATCGGGCAACACGCTTGTTGACAGATTCAGACTCGGCAAACGGATCACTGATGATATGTAGAATTTTCATTTATCGGTTTAATTTGACTTGATAATTTGCCATTCGCTAGCTAGGGTTTCGTATTTAAACACCAACTATGTCTGAACTGAGCCGCGTACAACACAAAGTACGAAAATATCCTAAAGATTTTGCTAGGTTTTAATGATAATCCTTCCTGGTGAGAAACGTAATCAGCGTTTTGAAAGTATGCTCGCAACCGAATCCGGATTTATGAACTAATGTCATACACTATCAACAAGGGTCTGGATCTGCCTGTTTCCGGTGCCCCCGATAACTCGATACACGAAGGGCATAAAGTCGCTACCGTGGCCGTACTGGGCACCGACTTTGTCGGCATGAAGCCGTCGATGCAAGTCGCCGAGGGCGATACCGTCAAACGCGGTCAGGTACTGTTTACCGATAAGAAAAACCCGGGCGTCAAATACACCGCCCCCGGCGCTGGCACCATTGAGTCTATCAACCGCGGGGCCAAACGCATGCTGCAATCGGTGGTGATACGCCTGCTGCCTTCCGGTTCCGAGCAGGATATAGAATTTCAACGCTGTGAGCGTGAGCAGATCGCCAATTTGCATGCCGACGACGTGCGTGAGAACCTCATCGACTCCGGCTGCTGGGTGGCATTGAGAACCCGTCCATACAGTAAGGTACCGGCGGTCGATTCATCGCCACATTCGATTTTTGTCACGGCCATCGATAGCAACCCGCTGGCAGCCGATCCCGCCACCATAATCAACGATGGCCGACTGCAGGCCTTTGAAGACGGCCTCGCGGTGCTGAAAAAGCTGACCTCGGGGAAGATTTATCTGTGCAAAAAGACCGGTGCCGAGATTGCCGTCAACAACGACGAACAAATCACCGTTGCGGAGTTTTCCGGGCCACACCCGGCCGGATTAGTAGGCACTCACATTCATTATCTAGACCCGGTTAACAGCGAAAAGACTGTCTGGACCATCGGCTATCAAGATGTCATCGCATTTGGCATATTGTTTACAACCGGCAGGATCTGCATCGAACGGGTGGTATCGCTGGCCGGCCCGGTGGTTCCCAACCCACGCCTGTTGCGCACCCGCCTTGGTGCCAATATCGAAGAGATGGTCGACCATGAATTGATCGAGACCGAGTGCCGGGTCATCTCGGGTTCGGTATTCAACGGTCACCATGCCAGCAACTGGGCAGGCTTTCTCGGTCGTTACCACAATCAGATATCGGTGATTGCCGAGGGCAGGCAACGCGAACTGCTGGGCTGGATCATGCCGGGTAGCGAGAAATTCTCTGCCACCCGCGCCTTCATCTCGAATCTGTTCAGACCCAGGGCGTTCAATATCACTACCTCACAAAACGGCAGCCCACGGGCGATGGTGCCTATCGGTATCTATGAACACGTCATGCCACTTAAAATGCTGCCTACTCAACTGCTGCGGGCGCTGCTGGTCAGAGATACCGACTCGGCGCAGGCGCTTGGCTGTCTGGAACTGGATGAAGAGGATTTAGCCCTGTGCTCTTATGTTTGTCCAGGAAAGTACGACTTCGGGCCGATACTCAGAACCAACCTTGAACAAATTGAGAAGGAAGGCTAGTTAATGACCTCAAGAGTACGAAAATACCTCGATCGAATTCATCCTTACTTCGCCAAAGGCGGTCCCTACGAAAAGTACTACGCCATCTACGAGATGGTCGATACCTTTTTATATACCCCGTCTGATGTCACCCGAACCTCGCCCCATGTGCGTGACGCCATCGATCTGAAACGGGTGATGAGTTATGTCGTGGTGGCGACCCTGCCCTGCATCCTGATGGCACTGTGGAATACCGGCTATCAAGCCAATACCGCGATGGCGGCGATGGGCATCGACAGTGTGCCGGGCTGGCGTGGCTGGATACTCGACAGCCTGAATATCGGCCACGACCCCAACAGCCTGTTTGCCAATGCCTGGCATGGGCTGTTGTATTTTTTACCTATGTACATCGTCACCCTGGCCGCCGGCGGCTTCTGGGAGGTATTGTTTGCCGGGGTGCGCAACCATGAAGTCAACGAGGGCTTCCTGGTGACCTCCATGTTGTATACGCTGACCCTGCCGCCCAACACCCCGCTGTGGATGGTGGCGTTGGGGATCTCTTTCGGGGTGGTCATCGGCAAAGAAGTGTTTGGCGGCACCGGCAAGAATTTTCTCAACCCGGCTCTGACCGGCCGGGCGTTTTTGTTCTTCGCTTACCCGGCGGCGATGTCCGGGGATGCAGTGTGGACCGCAGTCGATGGCTTCAGCGGTGCCACCGCGCTGAGTCTGGCCGCGACCGGCGGGGTCGAAGCGATTGCCGCCGATGGCATCAGCCTGTGGCAGGCTTTCTTCGGCCAAATCCAGGGCTCCATAGGCTCAACCTCGACCTTCGCCTGTCTGTTGGGCGCAGTATTTTTGATCTACACCCGGGTGGCCTCTTACCGGATTATTTTTGGCGTATTTCTTGGTATGTTTGTCACTGCCGGTCTGTTTAATCTGATTAGCAGCGACACCAATCCGATGTTTGCCATGCCCTGGTACTGGCATTTGTCGCTGGGCGGGTTCGCCTTCGGTATGGTGTTTATGGCCACCGACCCGGTATCCGCCGCGATGACCGATAAAGGCCGCTGGATCTTCGGTTTCCTGGTAGGTTTCATGACAGTACTGATCCGCGTCGTCAACCCGGCCTTTCCCGAGGGCATTATGCTGGCAATTCTGTTTGCCAATATCTTCTCACCACTGATCGATTACTTCGTTGTACAGGCAGATATCGCCAGGCGCAAACAGGGCTACGCCTGACGGCAGAGGAGACTTGATGACATGATTAAACGATTCCTTGCACTGCCGAACGACAGCACCGCCAAGACCCTGGGCGTGGCAGTGCTGCTGTGTCTGGTGTGTTCCATCATCGTTTCCACCGCAGCGGTCGGCTTGAAACCCTTGCAGATGGAAAACAAATCGGCTGATATCAAACAAAACATCCTTGAGGTCGCCGGTTTATTAGACGACGATACCGATGTCGAGGCCGCCTTTGAAACTATCCAGACCCACATCGTCGATATCGAAACCGGTGACACCGTCGAAGATATCGATGTCACTCTGTACGACCAGCGCAAGGCCGCCAAAGACCCCGACAACAGCATTGCCCTGTCAGCCGATCAGGATATCGCCAAGATCCGCCGCCAGGCGAAATACGCGAAGATTTACCACGTCAAAGAGAATGACCAGCTCAAGCTGATCATCCTGCCGGTGCATGGCTATGGCTTGTGGTCGACCATGTACGGATTTATCGCACTGGAAAACGACGCCAACACGGTTTACGGCCTGAAATTCTATGAACACGGTGAGACACCGGGTCTGGGTGGCGAAATCGATAATCCGAAATGGCGGCAGCTATGGCAGGGCAAGCAGGTGTTCGCTGACGACAGCGCACCGGCGATTACCGTGGTCAGAGGCCTGGCCAACCCTGAGGGTGAGGCCTATCAACACAAGGTCGATGGCCTGGCTGGCGCGACGCTGACCAGTCAGGGCGTCGATAAACTGATGCGCTTCTGGCTGGGTGCCCAGGGCTTTGGCCCTTACCTGAAAAAGATCCGTTCCGGGAACAGTTAAGATGGCAAGTGAAACGAAAAAAGTAATATTAGACCCATTATTCGATAACAACCCCATCGCCCTGCAGGTGCTCGGCATCTGCTCGGCGCTGGCGGTGACCTCCAAGCTGTCTACCGCATTGATCATGTGCCTGGCACTGACCTCGGTGACCGCCTGCTCGAATCTATCCATCAGCTTGATCCGCCGCCACGTGCCATCGAGTATCCGCATCATCGTACAGATGACCATCATCGCCTCGCTGGTGATCGTCGTCGATCAGGTTCTCAAGGCCTATGCCTTTGCCACCAGCAAGGAGCTGTCGGTATTCGTCGGCCTGATCATCACCAACTGCATCGTGCTCGGTCGTGCCGAGGCCTACGCCATGAAAAATCCGCCGATGCTGAGTTTCTTCGATGGCATAGGCAATGGTCTGGGCTACAGCATTATCTTGATCCTGGTCGGCGCGATCCGTGAATTATTCGGCTCCGGCAAGCTGCTGGGTTATGAGATCCTGCCACTGACCACAGACGGTGGCTGGTACCAATCCAACGGCCTGATGCTACTGCCACCGAGCGCGTTTTTTATCATCGGCCTGTTGATCTGGGGGCTGCGCACCTGGAAGACCGCACAGGTAGAAAAAGCTGAATACCAGATACATTCGGTGCACCGAACGGAGGTGACGTGATGGAACATTATTTGAGTATGTTCATCGCCTCGATCTTCACCGAGAACCTGGCTCTATCGTTTTTTCTGGGAATGTGCACCTTCCTCGCCGTATCGAAGAAGATTTCTACGGCGATAGGCCTGGGCGCAGCGGTTATCGTGGTGCAGGCGATCACCGTGCCAGCGAATAATTTTCTCTATCAATTTCTGTTAAAAGACGGTGCCCTGGCCTGGGCCGGTATGCCGGATGTCGATTTGAGTTTCCTCGGTTTGATCTGCTACATCGGCGTCATCGCAGCGATAGTGCAGATCCTGGAGATGGCCCTGGATCGTTATTTCCCCGCGCTGTACAACGCCCTGGGGATCTTTTTACCGCTGATCACCGTCAACTGCGCCATTCTCGGTGGCACCTTGTTTATGGTGCAACGTGATTACGATTTCACCGAGAGCATGGTCTATGGCGTCGGCAGTGGCGTCGGCTGGGCGCTGGCGATCACCGCATTGGCGGGGATCCGTGAAAAATTGAAATACAGTGATGTGCCAGACGGCCTGCAGGGACTGGGTATCACATTCATCACCGCAGGCCTCATGTCGCTGGGTTTCATGGCCTTTTCCGGCATTCAGTTGTAGGAGCCTTTATATTATGTACCAAGAAATCACCCTCGGCGTTGTGCTGTTCACTCTCGTCGTGCTGGCTCTGGTGTTCATCATCATTGCCGCGAAATCGAAACTGGTCGCCTCCGGCAACGTCAAGATCATTATCAATAATGAAAAAACCATAGAAACCGCTGCCGGCTCCAAGCTGCTCGGTGCGCTGGCCGACGCCGACCTGTTTGTCTCCTCGGCCTGTGGCGGTGGTGGAACCTGTGGTCAGTGCCGGGTGCATGTCAAGACCGGTGGCGGCTCGATACTGCCGACAGAAGAATCGCATATCAACAAACGCGAGGCGCGTGAAGGTTGCCGCCTGTCCTGTCAGGTGACGGTCAAACAGGATATGGACATCCGGGTGCCGGATGAAGTCTTCGGGGTGAAGAAATGGCAATGTACAGTGCGCTCGAATCACAATGTTGCCACCTTCATTAAAGAACTTTGCCTGGAGTTACCGGCCGGAGAAAATGTCGATTTCCGCGCCGGCGGTTATATTCAGATCGAATGCCCGGCACACACTATCGATTACAAAGAGTTTGATATCGATGAGGTTTTTCACGAAGACTGGGATCATTTTAACCTCTGGCGTTACCGCTCAGTGGTCAAAGAGCCGGTGATACGCGCCTACTCGATGGCCAACTATCCGGAGGAAAAAGGCATTATCATGCTCAACGTGCGTATCGCCAGTCCGCCGCCGGGAGCGCATGAAGATATCCCGCCGGGCCAGATGTCATCGTATATCTACAGCTTAAAGCCCGGTGATAAGGTGACCATCTCCGGACCGTTTGGTGAGTTCTTCGCCAAAGAAACCGATGCCGAGATGGTATTCGTCGGCGGTGGTGCGGGCATGGCACCGATGCGCTCGCATATCTTCGACCAACTGAAACGCCTGAACAGCAAACGCAAGATCAGTTTCTGGTACGGCGCACGCAGCAAAAAAGAAATGTTTTATGTAGACGATTTCGATGGCCTGGCGGAGGAATGCGATAACTTTGACTGGCATGTTGCCTTGTCTGACCCAAAGCCGGAGGACAACTGGCAGGGTTACACCGGCTTCATTCACAATGTTCTGTACGAAAATTACCTAAAAGACCATCCGGCACCGGAAGATTGCGAATATTACATGTGCGGCCCGCCGATGATGAACGCCGCGGTCATCGCCATGCTGGAAGACCTCGGGGTGGAACGCGACAATATCCTGCTCGATGACTTTGGTGGCTAGGTGCTGAAGACCGTTGCTATCAAACGACTGCTATTATGTCTGTTGAGTTTCGTCATCACCGCCTGTGGCCAGGCCGATGATGGCCCGCTACTGTTGCAGGGCGAAACCATGGGCACCTTCTATACTATAAAAATCATGCGCCCTGAGGCATCATTCAACGAGTCATCTGTTCAGCTTGACATCGATCGGCTACTGGCCGATATCAATGCCTCCATGTCAAACTATGATGACAACTCTGAATTATCGCAACTCAATCGCAATGCTGGCAGCGCCTGTCTACCGATCTCCGCTCAACTGAGCAAGGTATTAGAGGCTGCCCTCAACATCAGCGATATGACCGATGGACGTTTTGATGTCACCATCCAACCGCTGGTAACGCTATGGGGCTTTGGACCAGAGGGCATTCCGTTGCGGATACCCAGTGACAGTGAGATCGAACGGGTACAGAACAGCATCGGCTACGACAAATTGACCCTGGCAGAGGATGGTGCCTGTATCAGCAAACAGCAGCCCGAAGTACACATCGATTTATCGGCCATCGCCAAGGGCTATGCAGTCGACCAGGTCGCCGAGCTATTGCAATCGTACGGCATAGCCGACTATATGATAGAGATCGGTGGTGAAATCAAGGCCAAAGGTCTGAATCAAAGCAACATCCCCTGGCAGATCGGTATTGAAAAACCGATCAGCGGCCAACGCTCTGTGCAGAAGATCATCGCACTGAAAAACATTGGGCTTGCGACCTCGGGAGATTATCGTAATTATTTTGAGCACGACGGAACCCGTTATTCGCATTTGATCGATGCCGACACCGGCAGACCGATCCGCCACAAGCTGGTATCGGTGACGGTCTTGCATGAGTCGGTGATGATCGCCGATGCCCTGGCCACCGCCTTTATGGTGATGGGCTTTGAACAGGCAGAACAACTGGCTGAGGAACAAGAACTCGCCGCTTATTTTATTCTTCGCAAGGACGCTGCATTCGTCGAGGCATGGTCTGACCACTTTAATCAATACAGCAAACATTGAGTCTTATATGCAATTATTTTTCATCAGTTTTATCGTTATTGGGCTATCATTGATAGGTATGGCGGCCGGTGTGTTAATGAATCGCGGCAGCCTCAAGGGCAGTTGCGGTGGCCTGAACAATTTTCAAGGCGGCGATGCCAGTTGTCCCATATGTTCTGATACTGGCGAGTGTAAAAATAATCAGGAGGCGTAACAATGCTTCAGTCAGTCAAAGTCAAAGATTACATGTCGGCAAGCCTGACGACGTTTTCGCCGAATATGGATGTTATGCAAGCGGTCACGCAACTGATAGAAAACCGTATCTCTGGCGCGCCGGTGGTGGATGCGCATGGCAATCTGGTCGGCATTTTGTCTGAACGCGATTGCATGAAAGTCGCCCTGGAAACCTGTTACTATGCCGAGCAGGCGGGGGTGGTTGCAGATTATATGCAGGCCACGGTGCAAACCATAGAAGGCGATTTGAGTATACTCGAACTGGCGCAAAAATTTATCGACCAACCCTACCGGCGTTATCCGGTGGTGGAAAATAATCGTTTGATAGGTCAGATCAGTATCCGCGATGTTTTACGCGCCCTGGAGAAAATATCCGCACCGGAAGCGTTTGCCAAATAGACAAACCGAGCGTTTATCGCTCCATTACACGACCTGAAGACGCTATGGAGTTTTATATCGCAGCGTTATTCATCGGCATGTTGATGTTTGCCTGGTATAACGCCTCAAAGGCCAGAGAACGCGCCATTCTTCATTGTCGGCAAAGCTGCCAGAAACTGCAATTGCAACTGCTTGACGACTCCATAGTGCTGCAAAAGATTAGCATAGGTCGGTCGGAGACAGAGTCATTGCAACTGATACGATATTATCGCTTTGATTTCAGTCTCCAGGGCAGTGATCGATACCCGGGCTATGTCCACTTGGCAGGTCATCGGCTTCTGGGGCTTCAATTTGACCACCCGGATGGTAAAATCTTTGTAGAGAATACATTAGCGCAAACAATCCATTAGCTATTTATCATCGGCATGCCATCATTTGATATCGTCTCTGAAGTAGACAATCACGAACTGGTCAACGCTATCGATCAGACCAACCGGGAAATCGCCAACCGCTTTGATTTTAAAGGCAGCGATTCACGAGTGGAGCGTAATGACAACCTACTCACCATCATCACACCCAGTGAATTCCAGGTAAAACAGGTGCTTGAAATACTGCAGAGTAAAATGTCCAAACGCGGTATCGATCTTCAGTGTATGGAGGCCGGGCCGATTAGCGAATCGAATAATGAGGCCCGACAGATGATCACGATAAAACAGGGTGTGGACAAGGACAGCGCGCGTAAACTGGTCAAGCTGATCAAATCCAGCAAGCTGAAAGTTCAGGCGGCTAATCAAGGTGAACAAGTCAGGGTCAGCGGTAAAAAACGCGATGACCTGCAAAATATCATCAGCCTGGTAAAAGACAGCGTTAATGACCTGCCATTACAGTTTACCAATTTCAGAGACTGACAGAGGTCTGATAATACCCATGACTTGAATAGATCAGCGCCCCTGGATTTTTCTCAGCAGGTTCAAAACCACGGCGACGACTATGCCCAGCCCGCCCGACAGGCAGGATAAAACTCCGAGAGGCAATAACACACTCTCGTGCAGATAGCCATCTTCATCAAGATATTGATAAAAGCTGTTTTCCAGCAACAGGCAGATGATTCCGAACATCAAGAACAGTGCAGAAAAGATCAGCAGCTTGCCTTTAAGCAGTTGCATGTCTTAAACCGTATCACCATGCATCAATAGCCAGCTCGGGAGTATAAGCAGAAGTTTGTTGGGCGGTAAAAAAAGCATAATAGCAACACGGCTGTTTTACTTATTTACGTGTTAAATCACTTATCCTTCTTTTTATCCAGGGCAGACTGGATCTCGGTCATCAGGGTATGATTGCGGATGCGGTCAATTTTTCGTTCTTCCAGAGATTGTTTCTGCAACTTATTCATCAGTTTCTTTTTCACTTCAATCAATTGCTGTCGCTTCGGGGATTGCTCGAGTTTTTCCTGGTCCTGGATCCAAGACTCAATATCCATTTGTATGGTCTTTTCGCTTTTGCTATCCAGATCCGTATCCATAGTCATCGTTTGAGTACTCATTTGTTCCGGCGAGCTGGGTTTGATTTGTACATGACTATCGGTATCGTCCATATCCAATTGATTTTTGAATGAGTTGATTTCGTCAATAACCTCTTTTTCTTTTTCAACATTTAAACGATTGATATGTTCTCTGAATCTCGGATCATTCAAGATGTTATAGCGCTTGCTCAGCACCTTGTGTTTATCGGCAACAACTTTCTTGCTGGACTCTTTGCTTTGTCCGGATTTGGATTTTTCCTGTAAGCTGCTGCTGATTTTTTGTTTAAGGCTTTTAAGGTCTTTCGAACCTTGCTCTTTGGTATCGTTTAAATTTTTAATTCTTGATAGCTGGTCATCCAGACGCTCCTCCCTGTCATCCTGAATTTCTTCAATGGCTTTTTCTTTCTCCAGCCGGTAGTGATTGATAAGCTTGGATATCGAATCGGTGGTATTTCCATCATCTTGTTCATTAACCGATTCAGATTCAGGTTCATGTTTCTGCGGCTTACCGGTGTTGATGATGTCATCGATCACGGCTTTCTGTCTAAGTTCCTGGGCTGCCAATTGCTCTTCAATTGCTTTCTTTCGTCGAGCCGCCTCATCTGCGAGTTGTTTCTCTATTTCCTGCTTTTGCCTTGCCGCCTCTCTGGCCATCTGCTCTTCGATCGCTCGTTTTTTTCTGGCAGCCTCTTCGGCCATTTGTTTTTCTACTGCAGCCTTTTGTTTCGCGCGTTCTTCTTCTAATTGTTTTTCAACTGCGGCTTTTTGTCTTGCACGTTCTTCAATAAGCTGCAATTCGATGAGTTTCTTTTGTTTGGCTTTTTCTTCCGCCAGACGCTTTTCTGCAGCGGCCTTTTGTCTGGCCTTTTCCTCTGCCAATTGTTTTTCGATTTCTTTCTTTTCGCGTCTGGCATCTTCCCTCAGTTGTTCCTCGATCTCTTTCTTCTGCTTGGCGGCTTCATCCGCCAATTGTTTTTCCACCAGAGCTTTTTGCCTGGCGCGTTCCTCAGCCAGTTGACGCTCAACCGCTTGCTTCTCCTTTTCCAATTCTTCGGCCAGTTGCTTTTCTATCTCTTTCTTTTGCTTGGCGGCTTCTTCTGCCAATTGTTTTTCGACATCTGCCTTTTGCCTGGCCCGTTCTTCAGCCAGTTGCTTTTCGATTTCTTTCTTCTCTTGCCGCGCCTCTTCAGCCAGTTGCTTTTCTATCTCTTTCTTTTGCTTGGCGGCTTCTTCTGCCAGACGTTTTTCCGCATCGGCCTTGAGTTTTGCCCGCTCCTGGGCCAGTTGCTTTTCCAGCTCCTGCTTTTCCTTTTTGGTTTCTTCGATCAACTGTTGTTCGATTTCCCTTTTCTGTTCAGCAGCTTCCCTCGCCAACTGTTTTTCAATTTCCTTCTTTTGTTTGGCGGCTTCTTCGGCTAACTGTTTTTCAACTTCCTTTTTTTGTCTTTCCAACTCTTGTGCCAGTAACCTTTCATCCTCCGCCTTTTTTGCTTCGGCCTCTGCCGCCAGACGTTTTTTTGATTCCGATTGACTTTTTTTCTTTTCCTGTTCGAGCTGTTGCTCGATCTGTTTCTCTATCTGTTTCTTTTGCTGCTGCAGTGAATTTTCGGGTTGTGGATCAGTAGTTGGCTGCTGAGCCGGGGTTGAAGAACTTGTCGCTTCGGCTTGCGGCTTACGATGCTGTGCTTTTGACTCGCGCCTGGGAATGAAATCGATGACGTTGGCTTCATCACCGGACTGGTTGTTTTTAT
Source organism: Peronia peronii (assembly GCA_039654565.1). Taxonomy (NCBI): domain Eukaryota; kingdom Metazoa; phylum Mollusca; class Gastropoda; order Systellommatophora; family Onchidiidae; genus Peronia; species Peronia peronii. Next base: position 15,473 of record JBCEWB010252374.1, read on the forward strand.
CGTTAAGAAAGCTCAGGTCAAAGCCGTTTTCTTCAATCTGATTTTTACAATTGATCAAACCACCTTCCAGGAAGGCCGCATCAAAACCTTTTAAAGACAGCAGAAAAGCCGCTATTGCGCTTTTGTTTCCGTCTTCGCAACAGATAATATATTTTTTATCCGTATCAAGTTCTTCGATCTGTCTGCGGATGGCGTGTAACGGGATGTCGATTTTTTCGAAATTCAGGTAATCCGCCGGAAACCGTACATCTATCCAAACAGCACCTTGACTATGCAGTTCTTCCAATTCCTCCAGTTGATAGCTACGCAGAATAGGGTCGCGGATCAACTCAATAAAATCGGCTTTTGGCAAGCGCATCAGGTCACCATCGGTTAACATTTTGACCGTGGCATTACGCGGACATTCGGAGATCAGCGCTTCCTCACCAAAATAATCACCCACCGACAGCGCGCCGAGCTTGACTGGCTGAGAAGTCTGAGAGGCCCTTCTGATAACCTCTGCACGACCGACTTCAATGATGTAAAAGAAATCACCAGGGTCGTCCTGGTTAATAATTGTCTCGCCCTTCTTTACCTCTATCGGCTCGATCCTGGAAAAGATTTTTTGAATATCGCTGGGCGGCAGCTTACTGAACAGATCGGATTGCAGAAGAATCGTCATCCAGTCGACGTCGGCACCGGTATCTTCTTCCGACACCACCATGCCACTGGGCCGTGCCAGATCGTAGATGCCATCCTTTTCGGCCAGTGAATCCAGCAGATTTTTTTCGATGGTCAGAAATACCGAGTTTTGTTTGACCCGGGCAGAGTATTGTCTGGGCTGAAATTGCGCCAAGGCATAATTTGCGGTGTCGGTACCGGTATGCACCTGGAAGGTGTTTTTGGGTGACTGCAATTCGACGACGCCTTCCAGCAGGAAATACGATTTATTATCGGTTTCGCCACGCTTGAACAGGTATTTGCCCTTTTTTAACTCCAACAGATCGGAATTTTTTAAGACTATCCCTTTGCTCTGTTCAGATAAAAAGCAAATAGGGTTTAAATTTTCGAAATAGTCTCTAATCGTATCGTACATAGGGCATCATCGGCCTTGATCTTGATGTGTCGAAAGTGGTCGTCCAGATGCTGGAACAGCCAATCCTTAAAAACAATATTAACTAACAGATATCTTTGTTTTCTATCGATTATATTGGTTTTGCCAAAACATTAACAAGAGCATAATGTGAACAAGTTCTCATATCGTTAAAGGACATACGACAAACAACATCGATTACCAGCGTTTGCCAGCTTTTTATTGTCTTTTGCATGAGACATTTAAAAGATATAATGGCAAAAAAACAAAACGCCTACCCGTTCTCACTTATTTTTTTACCCCATTCAAGCATTTGTTTATAAACAATTTTTTTAAGTTTATAAACAATCTTAAAAGCGTTAATCCGGTCACAATCTAATAACATGGCATGCATAATGCTAATAAAACAGAAATTGACTGCGGAGCGGCTTAATGAAACTACATGAAATTCTGGCATTGTCCGAACAAGAAAAACAACACTATGACGAGTTTTTTGAATACGAAAAGCTGTTAATGGACACCGAGGACGATCTGATCCGGGATCTGGAATACTACAGCAGGCGGCTGAAATCGCTGGGCGAGGCACGATCGGCGTTTGCTGTCGGTATCGTAACTGTCTACAAGGCGCACCTGAATAGTATCCAGCGGATGATTGATATCATCGATAATCTCCGTGGCTATGAAAAAGATGCCGACTAGCCGCGCTCGAACCGATATAAACCACCCCGGTAAATCCTCCTTGAAACACGCAACCATAAAGCAAACGGCAAACCTGAGTCCCCGGGATTGCCGTTTGCAACAGGTTCAGATCTTACCATCCAGGCCCATCTGATAGTACTTGTGAACTATCTGCTCCTGATTCTCCAATAACCAATCGATATCCGGCTCATTCCTCATGGCCTTCTCGATTGCCTGGGCGGTGGCCTTACGGTGGATATCGAACAGAATCTTGTGATCCAGATCGTCGGTGGTGGCGACCAGTGGATTCAACCAGACTGAGACTATAATACCCAGGTCATTGGCCTTGTCTTTGGGTATCACGCCACTGCGCACAGAGTCCAGAACGCCGTTGGCGATTGCACCCTGCACCGTGCCCATCAGAATATTGGTATAGCGCGAATTATTCACCGTCACCTTGCTGACCATCAGGGTCGCCGGCCGCACCATGGTATCGGTATTTAAAATCGCCAGTACCTTTGAATGACCCTTGTTCTGATCCGCCATCTGATTGGCAAAGGCGGTGCCCATGGGGCCATCCAGTTCACCTATCACCACCTCCGGCTCGGCCGCCGTGCCTGGTGGCCCACCGGCAACCAATGATTCACCGACCCGCATTACTATTCGTTCACTCATGTCACTGTCTCCTCACATTTGAAAAAACGAATAGCATACCATAAGGCAGAGGGGGTGATGTGAGCCAGCGACTAATCTCAGTCTACCGCAGAGGTTTGTTCAGCAGATATTTCAGCAGCAACCAGGTGGGCTGTGCAGTGGATTAAGTAAACTAAGTCAGGCTTTTTTTGACTTGAGCATGCCCAGTTCTTTTAGATTACTATCAAGCTCATCGTCGAGCGCAAGATCATCAATGTTAAAATCGCCAGTTATCTCATTCAATGTGTTGAGTTCCTGCTGGATTTTTTCTTCCTCCATGACGAATAACTTTCTATATTTTTCCTTATAGACGCCTACGATGCGTTGCGCCTCCTGGCGTACTCTGACGACATCCCGCTCGATAGATTGTTTGTCTTTTATCGCTGCTGCCGCAACGTCATTCAATTCGGCAACCTCTTTCGTTAACAGTTGGTTTTCCTCGGTCAAGGAGTCTATTTCCGTGGTCTGCTGTTTTATTTTTTCTTCCAGCTCGACTCGCTTCCCTATCAAGGATTTATGTTTACTTTCGAGCTTGTCTTTCGCTTTCTGCAGTTCTCTGACCTGTGCTTGTAGATCTTTCAAAGCCTTTTGTTGTGACAACTCGATAACCGAATTGCGTTTTTCAAGATCGTCTTCCAGTTTCTGTTTCGACTTTTCAGCATCTTGTTTGATCAGTTTGGCCTTATCCAGCATGCGTTGCGCCTCGGCATACTTTTTTTGCAAAGACTTTTTCTGTTCCGCCATTTGTGCCTCAAAGTCTTTTTTCATTTCAGCCAACTGCTGGTCATCGCCATCAACGGCGACACCGGTTTCACTGACAGCGGATTTTTGCTCGACTATTTCAGTTTCGATTTCTTCTTCCGGCTCTGACGGCTGGTCTGCCAGTTGCGGCGATGCGCTCTGCTCAACGGCTTTTACTATCGGCTCTTCCTGTGCAGCAGGTTCAGTCCTGTTGGATACTAGTTCGGAGATTTCGTGATGCGATATCAAACCACCCTCGAGATATAAGGCCTTATAGCCCCTCTCGGTCAGCAAAAAGGCAGCGGCGGAACTGCGGGCGCCGGTATCACAATAAACAATATACTGGGTATCCTGCGATAGTTTTTTAACCTGACTGCGTAACAAACTGAGCGGAATATTTTGACTGTTTTCGATATGCGACTCACCATGCTCGGATTCAAAACGCACATCCAGCCACTCGGCACCGTCCTTGATCAGTTCCCGGGCCGCTGCATAGTCGACGTTTTGCAGGGTCGGTTTTTTGATCAACTCAATAAAATTTTCTTTACTTAGACGCATCAACACGCCATCGGCTTTCATACTGACAGTCGCATTACATTTGGTGTCCATCAGCAGCGACTCTTCGCCGAAGCTGTCACCGGCTTTTAACTCAGCCAGCTTGATTGGGTTGGAACTCGCCCCCGCCTTGCGGGTGACCACGCAATTGCCCTCTTGAATGACATAGTAGTGCTGGCCTTCCTGCCCCTGCTCAATCACCACATCACCCGCCTGATAATGATCCGACTCGAGCAGGCCAAACAGCTTTTGAATATTGCCCGAGGGAATCTTCATGAACAGCTCGGATTGCAGCAATCGTGACATCCAGTCCAGACCTTCCTGTTCATCGATCTCGTTGACCTCGAGCTGGCCAGGGCCAGACAAGGTATCCGCCAGGTCGGTTCTCTTGCCGGATGTTTCCTTGGAGATAAGTAATAACTTGTCCAATACGGTGCGATTGACCTTGAAGATTTGTACCGGGGTCTTGGCCAGGGCGGAGAATTGTCGCGGTTGCAGTTGCGCCATTGGGTACAGCGCCCGATCGCTACCGCCCTTGATGGTGTCATGAATTTGTCGATCGCTGACCAATTCGATCTCACCGCTCAGCAAATAATACGAGAAGTGATCTTGATCACCTTTACGGAATAAATACTTACCTTTTTTGAGTTCGAGCAATTCCTGATTGGCAATCAACTTATTCTGAATTTTATCAGTTAACTCATTGATTGGAATAAGTTTTCTTATGCTCTTTGCGATTTCATCATCGTTCTCAAACATCGATAATATTTACTCTCTTTTTATACACACCGGTTGAATAGAATTTTTTACAATTCAATATTTGCGCCAGATTTCTACGCGAATACAATATTACTATAAATCATCCGCTCACTGATAATCATGCAAATGACATTCGACTATCCGCTGCTGCATTGGATCCTTGTGAGTCTTATCGGCATTTCAGGCATTTTCTTGATGCTGTGGGCGGCCTGGCAGCTACGCAGAAGACATCTGCTGCGCTGCTGTGTGGGAGCCAGCTCGGGTGCTGCACTGCTCGGCATTTTTGCGGTTTTCCTGCTGATTATCAGTAATTTATATACTTATGGCCGAATGACTGCTGAACAGGTGCTGGCTACCGTTTATATCCAGCAACTGGCCGAACAGCGTTTTCTGCTGTCGATGGATTTTGCCAATGGCCGATCTCGACAGATTTTTGAACTCAAGGGGGACGAATGGCAACTCGATGCCAGGATGCTGAAATGGAAATACCCGGTGGCCTGGCTGGGCCTGGATGCGCATTATCGGCTTGAGCGGATCAGTGGACGCTACACCGACATCGAGGCAGAGCGACACAAACCCCGCTCGGTGTATGCATTGTCCGACTTCCGAGGCCCCGATGTTTGGCCGATCATCCGTGAATATCAGCGTTATATTCCTCTGATCGATGCCGTCTATGGCAGCGCCAGCTATTTACCCATGCGCGATGGTGCCGAGTACCAGATCTCACTCAGTCACAGCGGATTACTGGCCCGGGCCATGAATGCCAGGGCTGAAGACAGCGTGACTAACTGGCGTTAGGGCTGCTGTGCGGGTTGGTTTTTTGGTAATGTCACACGAAATCGCACTGCTCCCTGCTGCGGCAGATTGTCTGCCTGTATGTTGCCGCGATGAAATTCGACGATCAGACGGGCGATATAAAGACCCAGCCCGAGATGGGGTTGCGAAGTGGTTTTATCCGCGCGATGACTGGTCATCGACTGAAACAACCGTGCACGCTGAGTCTCGGGCACGGGCTGCCCTTGATTGATGACATCGATGAGTATTTGTTGCCCGGTCTCATCCACCGAGACGATGATAGGAGTTCCAGGAATATGGAAGTCCACGGCATTGGCAATCAACTTATCGAGTAATTGTACCATCAGATCCGGTGCCATCTGCATCGTCTGCTGAGCGGCCTTAAACTCAAGGCGAATGTCCACGGTCTGGAATGCATCGCTATAAGCAGCAATGCATTCCTGCATAAACTTATGCAACTCAATCGTTTGAAACTCATTGTCCATCAAAGAATGCTCCAGCCGCGTCGCCTCGCTTAAACGACTGATGATTCGACTTAATTGATCGATACCCTGTCGCGCACGCTGGCGGTAATGACGCTGCTTGAGCGGGTCGGTTTCCTGTTCGAGATTCTCCAGAGACGAATCCACTATGGAGATTGGTGTGCGCAACTCATGCGACAATTTACTCGCCATACCCTCAAGATAATCGTGATACTCACGCAGACGTTGCAGAATATTCTGATAACTCCCGGCCAATTCGCCAAGCTCATCATTCGATGATTTGAAGCGGATGCCATCCACCACCCGGCCGTGTTCATCAATGGCGCGATTAGCCTGTTGGCTCAGGTGACGAATCCTTAGGGACAAATAACTGGCAAATAGCAGGATTAGTAAAGTGACGATGGAAAACACAATCAGGGTCTTATTAAAAAGATGAGTCAGTGCGCTGCGCTTCAATAACTGAATACCATTGGTGGTTTCTTCGATCACTACCGCACCGATCACCGCGTTTTGCTTGCGTATCGGCACGGCGACCGATAAGACTACGACTTTATCGTCTTCCAATGAACGCCAGCGCGTATCGGCGGCACCATTCAATGCGCTTTGAATTTCTCTGCCCTCCAGGCGTGAGGCTTCGCTCAATGCATCATTAAACCGTTCATAGGTTTTCGGTAGAATGATGTCATACAAGATATTTACCGGTGGTTTTTTCAATCCGGACTTCAAGCTGCCATCGACGGCAATGACCTGGCCCAGGGTATCCAACACCCAGATCCTGCGATTTCTTGTCACCCCCAGGCTTTGAATAATGGTATTTAATTCGTCGGACTGTTGTATCAAACGGCTCAGTGACAACGCATTGTTTTCATCAAAGCTGGCCAGGGAATTGATCCTGGTCCTGGACTGATCCATGTCATAGGCAATAACACCGAGTTTATCCGGTAATAAATACCAGGGAATTTCCAGTTCAATGGAGTAACCCGAGTCTGAGCGTTGCCAGTAGCTTTGTATGTTAGTAAGAAATACCTTGCGCAGTTCGGGTTCGATCAGACCTATATCCTGTTCGTGTAACCAGTACTCATGCAGACGAAAAGGAAAAAATTTACCCGGCGCTTCTGGCGCCAGAATATAGTTAACCGGTGCTGAATTTTGATTTTGAAAAAACAGTAA
>JBCEWB010252374.1:22517-42322 GCA_039654565.1 Peronia peronii
TACTTGAGTTCATGAATAAATAAAAACTGTTCGTCGTCTGATATATCCTGACGCAGCAGTGCCTCGCGGTTGCTTAAAAAGGCAGCAATCGAGTTGCCCACTTCAAGCAATGAAGTCTCCAGGCCGGCCCTGAGACTGGTCTCCAATTCTAACAAGGAACGATATGCAGTATATGGCACGAGTAAAAACAACAGCGATAACAGTAATAATTTCGAGCGTATGGAAAATCGAAACGGTTTTTTGCGATCGGTCATTACGGTTATTTATTCCAGCGATAACCCATGCCATATAAGGTTTCTATCGCATCAAAGTCGCTATCGGTGACTTTGAATTTTTTGCGTATGCGTTTAATGTGCGAAGTCACGGTTTCATCGTCGACAAAGATTTTCGCATCGCGCATTAACTGCTCACGAGTCTTCACATGGCCGGGGATCCTGGCCAGCGAATGCACCATCCAGAATTCAGTCAAGGTCAGTTCAACCACCTGACCCCGCCACTGCACCACCATACAATCGGTATCCATCGATAGTTCACCCTGTTGTATCACCGCGTTGTCAGCAACCGCCTGGCTCATGACCGCAACCCGGCGAAACAGCGCACTGACCCGGGCGCTGAGTTGTTGCAGGCTGATATTTTTGGTCAGATAATCATCGGCACCTAAACGCAGGCCGGAGATGGTATCGACATCGGAATCCCTGGCGGTTAAAAAGATAATCGGCAAGCGGGAGCAACGGGCGCGCAAATCACGGCATAACTCAAACCCGGCCTCGGCATCATTACCCAAGCCGATATCGAGGATGGCTAGGTCCGGTAATCGTTGCTGAAACGATTGGGTTGCCGCAGTACGATCGGCAAACGTAATCACATCGTAACCCTGCCTGCTCAGTGCAGCAGCATAATTCTCACGCAGCGCCGGTTCGTCTTCGACAATCATAATAGTATTTTTCGTCATAGCAGTACTCTAAACCATTTAGCCGATTTTTTTTATCAATAGTCAGGATTGCCCGAATATTGCCCGATTTGATCAGCGGATTTACCGATTGTAGACCGTCCGCCGCCCGATAAGCCCTGTGTAATACGCCTGACTGGAAACAGTCTTCGACCACACAATTTCAGGAGCGTATCAGCATGAAACAGTCATTACTTATTGCTTTAATCGTCTTTGGCTTAGGCCAGCAAAACGTCCACGCCGCAGATGTGGCAGAACAAAACTCTGATAACGCCGGCGGCTTCGGTCTCGGCAGCCTTCTCGGTGGCCTGCTCGCCGGACCACCGGGCATCGTCGTCGGTGCCGCTATCGGCTCGGCTTTGGATCACAACAACAATCAATCTGTCAGCATCGACGAGTTACAGCGGCAACTCAAGGGCAAAGACGCTGAACTTGCATTGATAGCCAAACAATTAACAGCGATGAATATTGAACACGAAAATGCATTGCGACGTGTGACAGTAAAAAAACAGCAGCAAAGCCATACATTTCTCAGCGAGAACATTGCACTATCGATCTTTTTCAGAACTGATCAGGCAACAATAGAACCGGCGTTCTCTGAGCTTATCGCCAAACTGGCAGCAATTATCAAAGACAAACCCGATATCAAAGTTTCTATCAATGCCCACACCGATCAACGCGGTGCTGAAACATATAATTTAAAACTCAGTGAATCCCGCGGCAACAGCGTCGTCGCTGCACTATTGGCAGAGGGTATCGAGCAGAATCGTATTCAGCTTCATGCCTTTGGTGAAACTCAAGCCGATGCCAAAGAGGATCTGGATGGCTATGCCTTCGAGCGCAGGGTGGATATTGAACTCAGCCTGCATGAGGAGGTATAAGCATGAACACGCTGACAGTCTCGACGATTAAAAACATGCTCTACCTGTTGCTGCAGGGGATTGCAGCCGCTGCGACGATAGCCTTGCTGTCTTTCAGTGCGGCTCTATTCTTTAGTGAAGATGTTGCAGCAGACTCTGAGCCGCGTGATGATGCTGCGGCTCTGCAATGGATTCAACATCCAGATACTATTGAGCAAGGCCAACTACTGTTTAAATCCCGGCAGGACTATTTGCTGGCACCACTGTTAACCACCGATGTCAAGATTAAAATCACCGGCATGATCGCCCGGGTCACGGTTAGCCAGCAATTTAAAAACATCACTGAGCAATGGCAGGAGGGAGTCTATGTATTCCCCTTACCGGAAACTGCCGCAGTCGATCAATTGCAGATGGTCATTGGTGAACGCATTATCCAGGGTCAGATCCAACAACGCGAACAGGCCAGACAAACCTACCAGCAGGCAAAACGACAGGGCAAGAAGGCCAGTCTGATAGAACAGGAGCGACCAAATATTTTCACCAACTCGGTAGCCAATATCGGCCCAGGCGAGTCAATCACCGTTAGCATCGAATACCAGCAAACCCTGCGCTACGATTCCGGCAAGTTTGATCTACGCTTTCCAATGGTGGTTGCCCCCCGATACATACCAGGCAGGCAGCAGATAAGCGGTTTTACCGGCACCGGCTGGGCGGTGAATACCGAACAGGTCACCGATGCCAGCCGTATAACGCCTGCGGTTATTACTGCCGAGCAGGCTGCGATCAACCCGGTGTCTATTCATATAGAACTGCATGCCGGTTTTAAATTGCAACAGATCCACAGCCCGTATCACAAGATCACTGTGAATGAAGCGGAGAACCATCGCTATCTGATCGATCTGCAACAAAATACCATGCCGGCCAATCGCGACTTTCAACTGGTCTGGCAACCGGCTCTGAGTCAAATCATCAATGCAGCCTTATTCACTGAGAGCAACAATGGTTATGAATATGGATTATTGATGCTGCTGCCTGAGATAACGCAGCGGCCTGAGCGGCTGCGGCGCGAACTCATCTTCGTTATCGATACCTCTGGTTCGATGGCAGGCACATCGATCAAACAGGCAAAGGCGGCCTTATTGCTGGCGATATCACGTCTGACCACTGGCGATCGATTCAATATCATACAATTCAATTCGCATACTGAGTCCTTATTCGATGCGCCCAGAGAGTATTCAGAGGTCTCGATAAACCATGCTAAACACTATATCCACACGCTATCGGCCTCAGGTGGCACCGAGATGTTGCCCGCAATCAAGGCGGCGCTCAGGCAACAGCAAAACCGCCAATCGGTGCGGCAGGTGATCTTTATTACCGATGGCAGTGTTGGCAACGAGTCTGAACTGTTTGCATTGATAAAGAACCGCATCGAGGACAGCCGTCTGTTTGCCGTCGGCATTGGTTCAGCACCGAATTCACATTTCATGAATCGTGCAGCGAAATTCGGCAAAGGGACATTCACTTACATTGGTAAAGTCAATGAAGTCCAGGAAAAGATGTCTGCACTGTTCAATAAACTCGAGAATCCGGTATTGACCGATATCGATATCAACTGGCCGACAGCAAAAACCGAAAACCATGCGGTAGAAATCTGGCCACAATCGATACCGGATGTCTACACCGGCGAACCCCTGCTGATTGCCTTGCGGGCAAAACAACTTCCCGAGTCGTTGCATATCACTGGCAATACCGCCGCACAACACTGGAGCAGCCAACTGCAATTGACCGGGGGCAATGAGCAATCTGGCATCGCCAAGCTCTGGGCTCGTCGCAAGATAGCCGCATTAATGGATCAACGTATCGGCAGTGATGAGGCCGAGGCAATCGAGCAGCAGATCACCGAACTTGCATTAGAACAGCATCTGGTCAGTCGATTCACCTCACTGGTGGCTGTCGATGTCACAGCTTCACGGAAGCACGGGGCAGCGTTGAACAGCAAAGCACTGCCGGTCAATCTGCCCGCAGGCTGGGAGTACGATAAAGTCTTTGGCCCACTGCCACAAACCGCCACGCCGGCTTTACTGCATCTCATGCTGGGCCTGTTCCTGTTAGTACTGATGATTCCACTCAAGCGATTAGGTGAGAAACATTATGCATAAGAAAATTTTGCTTACTGCACTGCTGACCATCATTCCCCTATGCGGTTTATGGCACATCGGCCAGGCGGCTTATATTCACAGCAAGGCGATTGTCGCGCAACTTTTGCTCAACACGGCTTGGCAACAGACATTGGCGGGTCAATCCGATGTAAAACCCTGGCCATGGGCGGACACCTGGCCGATTGCAAAACTTAAGGTGCCACGACTTGATCTACAGCGTATCGTGCTGGCCGGTGCCCATGGTTCTGCCTTGGCCTTCGGCCCGGGCCATGTTGTTGATTCAGCACCGTTGTCGGCATCCGGCAACAGCCTGATAGCCGGTCATCGAGATACGCATTTTGCTTTTCTGAGACAACTGCAACTCGGGGATAATCTTGAGATACAGCGGCAAGATGGTTTGCTTGATCGATATCAAGTCAGCAATATCACCATTGCCGATGAATACGATTCCGCCCGCCTGTACCGAATCAATGAAAAACAATTGACGTTAATCACCTGTTATCCATTTACCACGGCTATTCCCGGCGGCCCTTTGCGTTATGTGGTTGAAGCGAGTTATCTGCCCGATATGAGTAGCGCTGCATTGTAAACAACATCAACAGAAAAAATCTCTGTGAAGCAATGCGACTCGATACCTGCGCTTGCAATTTAGCGAAAATAGCGTTGCAATGCCCTCTATGGTTATGAACGTACTTAACACCCCGTTACAGGATTGCTGCGTCGAGAATCATACCGGCTTTTTGCGCAATGGTCGTTGCGATACCTGCGCTGAAGACCTTGGACAACACACCGTTTGTGCATTGATGAACGAGGAGTTTTTAGCGTTTTCCAGGCACCAGGGTAATGATTTAACCACACCGCGTGAGGAGTTTGATTTTCCCGGTCTGCGTGCCGGAGACCGCTGGTGTATCTGTCTGGGGCGCTGGCTGGAAGCACTTGAAGCCGGGGTGGCACCAAAGATTTATTTACGTTCCACCCATGAATCGGTACTGGAACATGTTGAGTTGGATGTCCTGCAATTATATGCCTGCGCAGACAGCTAAGATAGGTTTAGTACATCACCTATTCGCTGTTTGGCTTTGAATATTTCAAGGCGTAATCCTGATAACGTTGTCTGGCCTTCTGTAAGTCGCCCTCGGAAATTTTTGATTCGATAATTGCGACATTGATCTTGGCACTCTCGAAGTCATGCTCGCTGGCCAGGCGAAACCAGGCATAGGCCTCGACGTAATCCTGTTTCACACCCAGACCGTCGTGATACATGCTGCCTAAACTGTTCTGAGCTTCCTTGGAGCCCTGCTCTGCCGCCAACCGATACCATTTTGCCGCTTCATGGTAATCCTGCTCAACATCCTGCCCCAGGTAGTACATCAAACCCAGGTTGTGCTGCGCACCTTTACTACCGAGCTGTGCCGATTTCCGCCACCATTGTATCGCTTTGGCAATGTCTTTCTGCATACCCTGGCCACGATAGTGCAGCAAGGCCAGATTGGTGATCGATGGTATGTAGTCCTGCCCGGCGGCCATACGATACCAGTCGGCGGCCGTTTTATAATCTTGCTCAACAACAATACCGTTTTGGTAAAACAGGCCAACATTATGTTGCGCCTTGGCTTCTCCCAGTTCAGCGACCCGCTGGTATAGTTGAAACGACTTGGCATGATCCTGTTCCACGCCCTTGCCCTCACGGTACATGGTGGCCAGATAAAACAATGCCTTTGGGTGATCTTCATCGGCCAGAGTTTGAAACCCCTGCAATGCGGTCTGGTAGTCACCGGCTTCATAGGCCAGAAAACTGCTGGCGAAATCCGCCAACGCATTGGCCGAGAACAAACTGATGCAGAGGGTCGAAATAACCAGGTTTTGTAATTTAGTGCGTGATTTTGTCATGGGATTCTATAGCGACTTGATGAGTTAATGGCGTAGCCAAATCTATTCCTTGCTCAAGTGACAGAGAATAGGCGCATTTGTTCACAGTGAACTCGGTGTCCAATACACTGAAAACGTTTTTCACCCAGTAAGCCAGGCGCCAGGTAACAGCATGGTCGGCGGTACTGTACAGCTTTACCACGGCGGGTTTGTCTGGATTGATGGCGCTGTTCTCAGCCACTGCCGCCTGCCACACGGTTTGAAAAAATGCCGCGACTTGCTCGGCGGTAACGCCATAACCGATATTGTAATCGATAAACCAGACCAGGCCGCTGCTTGGCGATTTGCTCAATATCTCTATTTTACAATTCCGCAGCTTGGAGTTGGCGATGACAATCACATGCTTGCTGCGCAGGTCACGAAAGGTCGTCTGGCTCAACGTGGTCTGCATGGAGATCGCCAACAAATCGAGTTCATCGATCTTCACCACCGCGCCGGGTTCAATGTCGCCGTTATACAGCAGGATCAAACCGTTGATATTATCCGGTGCCCAGACATCTTTGGTAGAGAATACGATAATCGCCAATATACCCAGCACGCTGGTCGCCTTTAACCAGTCGGTCAGGCCCCAGATGTTAATGATCAGCACAAAGGTTGTTATTAAAACTATCAGCAGGACTAACAGGTTAAACATCTCCGATTGATAGGTCTCGGTACAGTATTTAACGCCATCGATTTCCTTTACCCGGCCAAACTTTTGCAGAATAAACATGTGCACGAAGTGCATAATGATAAATGCCAACAACAGGGTTAGTCCGGTCTTCGACAGTTGCTTGGTAACGTAATCGAAAAAAAACGCACTGATATACAAGACGATCAATATCACATTGATCATGCGTAAGGTGATCAACCTGGCTGAGCGGTTATCGTTCTTGTTTTTAAAGCCGGAGACGATCGGTTTGGAAAATACCAGCAGCAACAGGTTGATGGAAAAGACAGCGTAATCGAGTGCATCGAACGCCGCCAGGATGTTCAAAAAATGTTCCATAACCATTCCCCCTGATGGTTAGAATATGCTGTGAGTGCGCGAGGACTAAATACCAGCCAATATGGATATCACCAAATCAGACACCCAGAACACTGTCGGCAGTAATAACTTACCCAATACCCCCGACACCATCAGCACGATGACGATAACAATACCGTAGGGTTCTATGCGGGCGTAGCGACCAGCCCACTGTTCCGGCATCAATGATGAAACGATGCGCGAGCCATCCAGTGGCGGGATAGGCATGAGATTCAATATCATGATCACGGTGTTGATGAGTATGCCTATCTTGGCCATGTAAATAATGATCTGACTGGCATGCCACCAGTCCGCGCTCATCGAGTCAGCCAGCTTGAAGACCAACGCCCAGGCGATCAGCATCAGCAGGTTCGCCGCTGGCCCGGCTATCGCCACCAGGGCCATATCGCGGTTCGGTTTGCGCAAGTTATGCCAGTTCACCGGCACCGGCTTTGCCCAGCCAAACGGCACTTTAAAAAAATAAAATAAGACTATCGGCACCAGTATCGTGCCTATCGGGTCGATGTGTTTGATGGGATTCACACTCAGTCGGCCCAGGCTCGCGGCGGTGTTGTCGCCATTGCGTTTGGCCACCCAGCCATGAGCAACCTCGTGCAGGGTAATTGCGTAGATGATCGGGATGGCCGTTAACAGGTATTTGACCAGAGTCGCAGCGTCGGGCATGGCAGAGGCAGAGTCGTATTATTGTTTGGGTTGCATGTCGATGAAATCGTAATGTTGGTGGTCCAGCATGTGGGAGGGAACGATATTCTGCATACTGCTGAATATATGCTCGAGCCGCCCCGGATGCTGTTTTTCCCAGTCCTGCAACATCTGCTTAATTACCTGCCGTTGCAGATTATCCTGCGAGCCGCACAGCGTGCAGGGAATGATCGGGAACTGCTGAATCCCGGCATAGCGTTTGATATCGGCTTCCTTGCAATAGGCCAGCGGCCGGATAACCGTGTTATCGGCATCATCACTCAACAGTTTGGCGGGCATGGTTTTTATTTTACCGCCGTAGAACATGTTGAGAAATAGGGTCTCAATCATGTCATCACGATGATGACCGAGTGCAATCTTGTCGAAGCCGTTGTTTTTGGCGAAGGTATATAAAATCCCGCGCCGCAGACGTGAGCACAATCCGCACATGGTCTTGCCCTCGGCGATGACACCTTTCACCACGCTGTAAGTATCCTGCTCAAGGATATGAAAAGGCACACCGAGTTTGCCGAGGTAGTCCGGCAGTATGTGCTCAGGGAAACCGGGTTGCTTTTGATCCAGATTGACCGCTACCAATTCAAACTCGATGGGCGCACTATCGCGCAGCCTTAACAGGATATCGAGCAGGGTATATGAGTCGGCACCGCCCGACAGGCAGACCATCACCTTATCGCCGTGCTGGATCATGGCAAAGTCCTCTATCGCCTTGCCAACATTTCGCCGCAGACGTTTTTGCAGCTTGTTGAAATCGTATTGGGCTTTGCGGGCGAGTTCAGTCACGAT
The DNA here is from genome assembly GCA_039654565.1 of Peronia peronii. Classification (NCBI taxonomy): domain Eukaryota; kingdom Metazoa; phylum Mollusca; class Gastropoda; order Systellommatophora; family Onchidiidae; genus Peronia; species Peronia peronii. Next base: position 30,927 of record JBCEWB010252374.1, read on the forward strand.
GGCGAGATATTCAAAATGGCGAGGCAGCTTCGCAGGGATAGTTTTTTGCCAACGCTTCGCCAACCAATACATAGGCCTCCTGCTGCAACCGAGTCGGCACGCTGGCCAGCCAATTCTTCATTTTTTCGGTAACCTCGGGCAGGCCGACGGCTTGCGGGTCGATACAGAACAGCCGCGGTTGGCTGGGCTCGGCAGAATGCAGCATTTCGATATTTTGTACGTAACCAAACACATATTGCATACAGAATTGACTGGGATTGCCGGCACTCGCCCCCTCATCGCAGCGATCGAGCAATTCCTGGCCAGTAAGAAATTCTTCTTCGGTCTGTTCGGTCTGCTCGGCCGCAAGCGGTGCCATATACAGGGAGGCGCAGGTAAGAATGCATATCAGTAATTTGTTGTTCATGAATTGTTCCAGATTCAGTTAATCGGGGCATCGTTGCGATACGTTATAGTGTCGCGCGACGTGGCTTTTGGATGGCCGTATATTAAAATCGTTCCTTCAGGAACGCACCATGGATATCAACAGCAACACGAACAAGACTACCAGTGCTATGGGTAACAACAGCCCCATCCAATCTTTGTTTTCGGCATTGCGGGTTTTTTCCATCGCCACCTTGATGCCGGGCAGAAACCAGAACACTATCATCACCGCGCCGATCCCCCAGAGGATCTGCAACCACAACGGCATCTCACCCACTATTCCTGACTCCTGCATTTGTATTGTTACAATTCATTGTATTATCTTTTTTCCGGCAAGGCATAAAAAAACCCCGATATTCGGGGTTTATCAATACGGTGTTTTGTTATTCGGTTAATTAACGACTTGTACTTCCGTTGCATGATAACCCTTGGGACCCTGCTCAACTTCATAAGCGACGTTTTGTCCCTCATTCAGCGTCTTAAACCCTTCCGATTTAATTACTGAGTAATGCACAAAAATATCGTCACCCCCACCTTCAGGCTCTATAAAACCAAATCCTTTAGATGAACTGAACCATTTTACGGTACCTGCACTCATGGAAACATCCTCCCCTTTTACTTAATATTCGCACTCAGCAGCTGCGAAATGTCGAAGGCAAAAGATAGTATTATCTACAAGCCATAACGACTTATCTTGACTGCCTAAGTTTGATAATAGAACAAATAAGTGCACGATGCCAAATGCTATGTGCCAATTTGCTGCATAGCAATATATTGATTTTTATCGGTATTTTACCCTGCTGAATGCCCGCCATGAGAGATTGAAGAGTATCCGCCCAAGGCCTGGCCGCTGTCAGGTTCTGCCGCTGCGCCTCGGCGGTATTCTGCGGCTGCTTGCAGCGGACAGTGGCGAGAACCTGTGTATGGATTAGCAGTCCATATCGGTATGCATTCACCCTCATCCGGCTACGAATTTTCAAAGCAAATCGATGCTTATATAAGTCTTTTTGTTACTTTTAGGTTATGATCGCTTCGCCATGAAATACCTACCTTTATTCATTAAACGTCTGGGCGCTCCCCTCCGCTATTACCAATGGTCGGGCAAACTGATACCCTGGCTGGCGCTTGCCTGCGGCTTGTGTTTTGCCGCAGGTCTTTATGGCGGGCTGGTGCTGGCACCGCCGGATTATCAACAGGGTGAGAGTTACCGGATAATTTTTGTGCATGTGCCGGCGGCGTGGCTGTCGCTGTTCGTTTACATTACCATGGTCGTTGCCGCGCTGATCGCACTGATCTGGCGCATTAAAGTCGCCGAGGTCATAGTCTCATGTTGTGCAGTGCTTGGTGCCTCGTTCACCGTCATCGCCCTGGCCACCGGAATGCTCTGGGGCAAACCCATGTGGGGCACCTATTGGGTGTGGGACGCGCGTCTGACCTCAGAGCTGCTGCTGCTGTTTATCTATCTCGGCATCATTGCCCTGCAATCCTCTATGGTCGATAAGCGCAAGGCCTCGAGGATGTGCTCGGTGCTGGCGATAGTCGGCATGGTGAATATCCCCATCATCCATTATTCGGTGGTCTGGTGGAATACCCTGCACCAGGGTTCTATCTTCAGCGACCCGACAGCACCATCGGTACATCCAAGCATGTTGATACCGCTGTTGATCATGGCAATCGCCTTTAAACTATTCTTCTTCTGCATATTGTTGATAAAATCTCGCGCCGAGTTATTACAACGCGAGCAACACGCCAACTGGGTCGATGAGGTATTGGCATCATGAAAGATTTTTTCGCCATGGGCGGCTACGGCTATTTTGTCTGGGGCTCGTATTTTCTGACCGCTGCGGTTTTGCTGGCGAATGCCATCGCCGCGGTGCGCCGACACAGACGTATACTTAATTCGTTAAAAACCAGTAAAACCAGAGACTCAGTCGAATGAAACCCAGACACAAACGCATCGTTTATTTAGGCCTGTTACTGGCGGTGGTCGGTGCTGCTGTCGGCCTGGCATTGAACGCGTTTCAACAAAATCTGATGTTTTTTTACAGCCCGACAGAGGTCAGTGCCGGTGAAGCACCGGCGGATTACACATTCCGCCTGGGCGGCATGGTTGAAGACGGCAGTCTGCAACAACAAGAGGGCAGCCTGCAGGTGCGCTTCGTATTGACCGATTTTGAGCAATCGGTGCCGGTGCAATACACCGGTATATTGCCGGATCTGTTCCGCGAGGGACAGGGCATCGTCGCCATAGGTCAACTGAACGATAAGGGTGTGTTCATCGCCAAAGAGGTGCTGGCAAAGCACGATGAAAATTATATGCCGCCGGAAGTGGCCGAGGCCCTGCACAATAGCGGGGATTGATGACCGGCATGATTGTTGAAATCGGTCATTTCGCGGTCATCCTGGCCCTGGTCATCGCCCTGATTCAATGTTGCGTCCCATTGGTCGGCGCACATTATAATCATGCGAGCTGGATAGCCATCGCCAAACCTGCGGCGCTATTGCAATTTCAATGCGTGTTGGTTGGTTTCATGGCTTTGTGCTACGCCTTTTACTCTCAGGATTTTTCCGTAGCCTATGTTGCGCAAAATTCCAATTCTGCACTGCCCTGGTATTACCGAATCTCAGCGGTCTGGGGTGCGCATGAGGGGTCATTATTATTGTGGTGTTTAATGGTCGCCATCTGGTCGCTGGCGGTCGCTGTATTCAGCCAAAGTCTGGCACCGGTGTTTGTCGCCCGGGTGTTGGCGGTCATGGGCTTTGTCGCTTTCGGCTTTCTGTGTCTGTTACTGTTCACCTCTAACCCATTCACCCGCCTGATACCGGCGGCCGCAGACGGCAACGACTTGAATCCTCTGCTGCAGGATTTTGGTCTGATCATTCATCCACCCATTTTATACATGGGATATGTCGGTTTTTCCGTTGCCTTCAGTTTCGCCATTGCCGCATTGCTGAGTAATCGACTGGATGCCAGTTGGGCGCGCTGGTCACGGCCCTGGACCCTGGCCGCCTGGGCGTTTCTCAGTCTGGGCATCGGCCTCGGTAGCTGGTGGGCCTATTATGAACTGGGCTGGGGCGGCTGGTGGTTCTGGGATCCGGTCGAGAACGCTTCGTTCATGCCCTGGCTGGTCGGTACTGCCTTGATCCACTCACTGGCGGTCAGCGAAAAACGCGGCACGTTCAAAAGCTGGACAGTACTACTGGCGATCCTGGCGTTCTCGCTGAGTCTGCTCGGTACCTTCCTGGTGCGTTCCGGTGTGTTAACCTCAGTGCATTCGTTCGCTACCGATCCCGTGCGCGGCGTGACCATTTTATTCTTTCTAACCATTGTCATTGGCGGCTCTTTAATCCTCTATGCCCTGCGTGCAGGTCAGATCCACTCGACCAGCAGCGCCGATCGATTTTCCAAAGAGAACGTGTTACTGGTCAACAATCTGCTATTGGTAACCCTGACCGGGGCTGTGTTACTCGGCACACTCTACCCATTACTACTCGATGCCCTGGGGTTGGGCAAAGTCTCGGTTGGACCGCCATACTTTAATGCCGTAACCGTGCCATTGTTCCTGCTGTTAGCAATATTCACCGGCATAGGGCCGTTGATGCATTGGAAATCGGATACGCTGTCCTCGTTGAACAAGCGACTGATACTGGCTCTGCAATTAATGGGTTTGGCCGCTGTTGTTGTACTGTGTTTCATTAATGACTTGTCGCTGATGGCTCTTACCGGCCTGGCCTGTGCGGTGTGGATCCTGTTCTCGTGTGTGGCTTTGGTGAAACAGCGCTTGAGAAATCGCAGCCATAAGCTGCGCGATTTTTTTAATCAACCCTTATCGTTTTACGGCATGATACTCGGTCATCTGGGATTTGCCATGACCATCGCCGGTGTCACGTTATTAAGCTCTCTGGAACTGGAAAACGACCTGGCTATGACACCTGGCAATCGCTATCAGGTCGGCCCGTTTGAATATCAATTCAATTCTATCAGTGAACATCAGGGGCCGAACTATCAATACTTGCGCGGCAGTTTTGATGTATGGCGTGATGGCCAATTGATCGCCAAACTGTCGCCCGAAAAACGATTTTATCTACGCCAGGAATCGCCGATGACCGAGGCTGCCATCGATCCGGGTTTTTTACGTGACCTGTATATTTCTTTAGGCAAACCGCTGAGCGATGACCCCAATGGCACCTGGAGCGTGCGGGTTTATTACAAACCCTTTATCCGCTGGATCTGGCTGGGCGCGGTATTGATGTTCGTTGCCGGATTTGTCTCGCTGTGCGATAAACGTTACGTGTTGAACAAGCATACGAAGAAGGTTCCTGCACATGCCGCAACCGAGTCTGCCGGATGAAGAAGTTCCTGCCGGCGATCGGTTTTTTTATCCTGCTGGCGTTTTTTCTCATCGCCTTGCAGGGTGACCCGAAAAAAATACCCTCGCCGTTTATTGGCAAGCAGGCGCCGGCCTTTTCCTTACCCAGTTTATTTGATCAGAACATCATTATTGATAATAACAGTATCAAGGGCACCGTGATGTTGGTGAATGTCTGGGCCAGTTGGTGTACTGCCTGTCGACAGGAACACCATCATTTGCTCAAGCTGAATCAACAGGGAGTGAAACTGCTTGGTTTGAATTACAAAGACAAAGCTGAAGATGCGCTGGCCTGGCTGCAAGAATTTAAAAATCCATACAGCGAGATTGCCTTTGATCTTGAAGGTAAAGTCGGCATCGATTGGGGAGTGTATGGTGTGCCCGAGACCTTTGTCCTCGATCGCAAAGGTATCATACGGCATAAAGTGATCGGGCCGATTGATGAGAATATTTTAAACACTGAATTGATACCCTTAATCAAGCAGCTCACTGAAGAATGATATGCAACGCACACTCCTGATTGCAATGTTTCTGTTCTGTTCTCAGATAACAGCCATTGATGTACTGGAATTTGAATCGGCTGAACAGCAGCAACAGTTCAAAGAGTTAACCAGCGAATTACGCTGCCCGGTTTGTCAAAATCAAAACCTGGCCGACTCAGGAGCCGGCCTTGCCGATGATTTACGTGAAGAGATATATCAACAGGTGCTGGCCGGAAATAAAAATAATGAAATTATTGATTTCATGGTGCAACGTTATGGTGACTTCATTATTTATCGTCCGCGCCTGAAACCAACAAACTATCTATTGTGGTTTGGTCCTGCGCTGTTTCTACTACTGGGGTTAGCTATCCTCTATAAACAGACCCGCAAACATACTACGCCAGATGTTGAGCTTGATGATATGCAACAGCAGGAACTCAAATCCCTATTAAATCAAATCGACGAGAATGAGTCTTAATCCTCATGTTGTTATTCATCTTGGTCAGTCTGCTGCTCTCTCTCGCTGTTATCGTGTTAATGCTACGCACTTTGATGAAAAAATCCGCAACATCAATGACGCCGGACAATGATGCCAGCCTGCTGTATAAACAACGCCAACAAGAACTCGACTCTGAACTGGTAAAACAGGCGATTACTCAGAAGCAACACGATGAGTTGCTGGAAAATTATCAGAAAGAACTTTATCTGGCGCACAAACACCGGCAACACGAGACGGCGGATAATCAGTTACTATCAAACAAAACCTTCAATATTTTTATTGTGTTATCAGTGCCGGTGACAGCGGCATTAATATACGTATTAATCGGTGGTGGCACCGCGGCCATGCACTGGCGTATCCCAACCATGACCGATCTTGATCAAAATACCGATCAACTGCTGATCGCTCTTGATGATAAATTGACTGCGCAAGGTGGCAGTGCTGAGGAATGGCATTTTTTAGCCCAGGGTTATCGTAATCAACAACAATTTGAACCGGCTAAAATTGCTTTTGATAAAGCATTGACCATGCAACCTGATGACCCTTTGCTGCAAGCGGATTATGTCGAGTTATTGATGCTGATGAACGACAATCAGCCAAGCGAAGAATCGTCTGCATTATTACAACAGGCATTAAGCGCACACCCTAAGCACCCTAAATTGTTATGGGTCGCGGCGATAGATGCGTCTTATAACAATGATACAGACTTACAAATCGACTATCTGCAACAATTGGCGGATTTGATGCCTGTCGATGCAGCGGAACGCAAGACAGTGGAAAAAATCATCGCTGAAACCGCTGCTCAACAAGGCCGTTCTCCCGCAGCGAAAGCTATACAAGTCAGCATCCAGATCGCAGATGAATTACAGTCTCTTATCACGGATAAATCTGTTTTGTATGTGTTTGCCAGAGCACCGTCAGGATCACGCATGCCACTGGCGGTTGCCCGGTTTGCCGGTAATCAGATACCCGAGCGGGTGGCATTGACCGACGATATGGCAATGATGCCGGATATGAAGCTATCGAATTTTGCTAGCGTTAACCTGCACGCATTGATCAGTCACTCAGGCCAGGCGCAACCAGCGCCCGGCGATCTACGAGGTATCGTTAAAGACATCAGTACAGACCATGATGCAGTTGTAAGCATCACCATCAATGAAGTGATTACAGAATAGCCTGTTCAGGTTATTTTTTACCGAGTCTATATCCTGCTCAACAACCACTGTTGATTGCGTTATCAGCCAGCACCTGAGAGTGCTAACTTTACTTTTCTGTGGCCTGCCTGTTAATTTATAAAAAAAGAAATGCGTGGTTGCCCTAAATAATTATGCGTTTTGGTCGCTATTACACAATAAGGGTGACTGGCTGGATAATAATATGCAGGATATTGACCATACAGAATTGATAACGAATATGAGTATCCGTGAATACTTTCACGAATCGTTTCAAACCGCGCTTGTCAATCAAAACAAGTGTTTATCGCCTGAGACCAGTTTCTACATCGTTAACCTGCTTACTCACTTCACCGACTCAAACAAGCTGTTCATCAACATAGAAAACCGCCTGGATGTTAAACCACTGGCGTTTATCTATTCGGACGCCGTCAACAGTAAAACGCCTCGACAAAAAATCGCCTGCCTTAAATATCTGGGTGATATCACTTTGTTTATCAGTGGTCTGTATTCCTATAGTTTAAATCGCAGTCTGGTTGATGTGGATTATTACATAGGCATGGGAGAGAATGCCTATCACAGTTTGCTGGGACACCGTCATGCAGACAACAGTGCCTTTCAGTTGATTTACTCCGAGCTGGCCGAACGGTTTTCCGCTATTGTTGAAGTATTAAATGAAGTCTCTGATCAGATGCAGACTCATCAATACGACGACGTATTAAGACTCTATGAGTTATGGCTGAAAACCGGTAACAATTTCTGTGCGCAAAAATTGCGTGAACAGGGCATTGAACCCAATCAAAGTTATCAGTCACAAACCCATTGATTATGTTTGATCAATTACAATGCCGATTGCAGCAGATTTATGAAATTGAAACCTGTCATCGGGTATCAAATTTCATCACCACCAATCAAAGCATTCGTCAATGCTTGATCAACAATGGTGCCGACAACACCGAATCGGTTTTTGTTCAGCAGCAGGATGACTGTTTAAATATTTCAGTTTTTCTTGATCAAGCCGTCGTTGACAGTTTGTATGCAGAGTCAGATGAGATTGATATTAATCATATCTGTCATGCCCTGGAAGGAGTCAGTCATTTTTTGTACCTGATCTTCAACGCCGGATACGATAGGCCGGTCAGTCTGATGGAACTCGAATTACAGGCCGAGGTGGATAAATTTATCGTCTTGTTGCAAAACAGCGAAACCCGGCATCTTAATCATTCTGTGGTCGATCTGCACAAGACATTGTTTGCCAAGGTCTGTTATCGTGATTCACTGAATGGCATCGAACAACAGCGCTACAAAGATGCCAACTTCTACGCTGGCAAGCTTTGCAGCGACTTGCTTAAACGACACCAACTGGTGCCGGACTGGCAATCGATGAACCTGGAACTCAGACGATTCTACCGACTGCCTTTACAACAAAAGATCCAGCATATAAATCAATTGCACTAATTTCTGCTGGACTTGCTATCAATCCGTGCGTTCGGTTACTTCCAGTAAATGGTAGCCAAACTGTGTTTTTACCGGGCCCAGCACCTGATTTAGCTCGCCGCTGAACACGACTTCGTCGAATTCTTTCACCATCTGGCCAGGGCCGAAGGAACCCAGGTCACCACCTTTACGACCGGATGGGCATTTTGAATGTTGGCTGGCGATGTCGGCAAAATCTGCACCGTCGACAATTTGTTGTTTCAAGTCCAGACATTGTTGTTCGGTATCCACCAGAATGTGGCGGGCGCTTGCAGTGGTCATAATAGTCTCCTGTGTGATTAACTGGTACCCAGCATGGCTTTTTTGACTTTGCGTAAGGTCTTCTCGGCAGTCTGACGTGCCTGCCCGGCACCCAGTTGTAACTGCTCTTCGAGGCGTTTTTCATCGGCAATCAGTGCCTGGTAACGTTCCCGCGGTTCGGCCAGGCGTTGGTTGATCGCTTCCAACAATAACTTCTTGGCGTCACCATAGCCCATCGCCCCCTGCAAAAACGCCTGACGCATGGCTTCGACTTTATCCTTCTCGGCAAAACTCTGGTACAACTGGACGATGGTCGATGCATCCGGATCTTTGGGTTCTTCTGGCAATTTTGAATCGGTGATGATCTTCATCACACGTTTTTTCATTTGATTGGGCGGCAGAAAAATCGGAATGGTGTTGTCGTAACTCTTGCTCATCTTGCGGCCGTCCAGACCGGGGATGGCATTAGCGGTCTGCTGAATGATCGGTTCCGGCGTCACCAGCACGTCTTTATTAAAGCGATGATTAAAACTGCCGCAGATATCGCGGGCAAATTCCACATGTTGCTTTTGATCTTTGCCCACCGGTACGACGTCGGAATCGTACAGCAAGATATCCGCCGCCATTAAGACAGGATAGGTATAAAGACCCATATTGATACCGGCATCGGGGTCATTATTATTTTCGATATTCTTATCGACGCTGGCCTTGTAGGCGTGCGCGCGGTTCATCAGGCCCTTAGCGGTTACATTCATCAAAAGAGTATTGAGCTGGTAGATCTCGGGTATATCCGACTGACGAAACAGTATGGCCTTTTCCGTGTTCAGCCCCAGCGCCAGAAAGCTGGCGGCGATTTCATAGGTATAGGAACGGATCAGCCCGGTATCGGTGATGGCGTTCAATGAATGCAGGTCGGCGATGAACACGTAGGATTTAGCCGCCTGTTCGGTCATTTGTAATATCGGTTGTATAGCGCCAACCAGATTGCCAAGATGCGGAGTTCCGGTCGGTTTTATACCCGTCAGCGCTATTTTGTTGCTAAACATAGGAAAATGGTTTGAATTTTTGCTGTGCTTGGATAATCGAGGCGGCATTCTATAAGATGTTGTGGTCGAAACCCAGCAGCTTTTATGACCACGGTCAACGCCTGAACAAGTTGCGCTTGCCTCGGCAGCAGGGAAAAAGCGGGCTTACTGGCCGGATCGATCAGCGCATGACATGGACAAATTGCAACACCCGCGTTTTATTATCGGGGTACTGCACCACCCGGCCTCGTTTACCCTGCAACGTCAGTCGCCAAGCTCAGGAAGCACAGCAACAGCATGGACGCTGCCAGATCAAACGACCGCGACATAACCACAAGAAAATAATTAACAATATCAATCAGTTGAAAAAACATGGTTTATATCAACCAGATTTTAGCTGTGTTAGGTTCGTGGGATAACCTAATTATTTACAAAAAATACAGTGACTTAGCTAATACCTTGAAGACGATCAGGGGAATCTTTTGCGACTCGGCGACTCATAATTTATGCAAATTATTGTTGAATGGCTCATAAGTAGACTGCGTAATTTGGATATTTCTTACCGCTGCATAGAGCTTTCAGTCAATGAAATCCATTTTTTTGGTGTGAAGTGATAGCCGACTGTGGCATATTGTCGCATCCACATTAACTAATACAGTGGTATTTAAAACAATCGATTCAGTGGAGAGATTACTCATGAAATTAGGTCGTAATGTATTTTCTTTTGCTGCCCTGGCAGCCCTCTTTTTTTCCTTCAGCAACGTATTCGCCGCAGAGCATGTGGTTAACGCCAAAGGCCTGACAGCATACGATAAACCCATTATTTATATTGCTCCCGGAGACACCGTTCATTTCAAAAAACTCAATGGCGGCCATAATAGTGAATCGGTGATCGCTCCAGAAGGCGGCGAAACCTGGAAAGGCGATATGAATAAAAACATTTCTGTTACTCTAACCGTACCGGGTATCTACGGTTATTTGTGTCTCCCCCATGCAGGTCTGGGTATGAATGGAGTAATCGTGGTCGGTGATCCGGGCGATGGCCCAGCGGGCAAAGAAGCGACCATGGAAAAGCTACGAGGCTTACCGCAAACCGATTTTGCCCGAAAGTTGTTGGGCAAGGTTAACAAAGTGAAACCAGAAAACTACGTAAAATAAGCTTTCAACCACTTAATCTCCAAGGCCGGACATCCGGCCTTTTTTTTGTCCTGACTATAATGATCCTCGCCCAAGGGCGATGTATTTCTTTTTGAAATAACGTAACCGGGAAAACCTTGAAACCTCCGTCACACCGAAAACCGTGAAGTAGTTATCCGGTATCCATAAATTATTAAAACCCTGGATTCCGCATAAATCCAATTTTTTTTCTGGCTGACGAGTTTTGCGGAAAGACGAAATGGCGTCATCCTGCGGAGGCAGGAATCCATAGTCAGCTAAATCATGCCCCCGGATAAATCCTCATGAGTGTTGCTAAATGAAGGATTAAAAGGTTTTATGTACTTCTATATTATTTTTAACGTTACTTTTTCAGACGAAAAAGTAACCAAAAAGTCTTCTCCCCGAAGCCCATGGCCTGACGGCTTCCCTCATGCGTTCACGGCCATTGCGGGCCGCGCTGACAGTCCTCCCTGACTGGCAGCGCTCAATGCAGCCTCCTGCCGCATTGTCCCGCTGTCCGCTCACGCATT
>JBCEWB010252375.1:5713-23327 GCA_039654565.1 Peronia peronii
CACCTCCCCCCCCCCCCACCCCCCCCCCCCCCCCCCCCCCCCCTCCCCCCCCCCCCCCCCACCACACCCCCCCCTCCCCCCTCCCCCCCCCCCCTCTCACTCAATGGAGCATTCATTTTCTTTTCTTTTTCTTGTGGTACATTCAATACGCGCAAAGAGCTAAGTCATTCAGAAATGTGTAGAGTATACAAATGCAGAATCCCTGATGTACTGGTTTGTAGAGATATTGATAACAATGGAATAAGTGGCTCTGAACAAAGATAACTAATTTTCCTCTTAGTTTTGTCCTGTGTCAGATATGTTTTCACCACAATTCAAAGAAACATATACAGATAATGGAACAATGGCTATGAAGCATATTCTGATTACAGAAAAAAATTTATTTTTTTCTTCACTTGTAATGAACATAACTTCCTGGCCAGAATAATCAAATCTATCATGATAACTGCAGTCAAGCAAATGAAATAATCATTACAATGAATAAACAATAACTGTAATGAGCAATGATAAGAAATCACACAGAACCTGACCTTGGCCAGCTCCTCCTGAGTCTTCTGCAAATCTGACATTTTATTTGCCAGGTCCTTCTTAATGTTGTCCAGCTCTTTTGATTTCTCTGTCAGCTTCTTCTCTGTGTCAGATAAACTGGAGTTCTGGAGAAACAGACAGTGAAGGCACAAATGTCAGAGATGAGGTGTTTTTTTTTTTTCTGATCATATTCATTTCTTTTCTAGGCTTGAAGGAAAATATTTTGAACTGAAATAGATTTCCTTCTTTTTTTTCTGTTTTTCTTTCTCAGAGAAATGAAAAAGAACACAATGATAAACAATATTATTTATATATTGCCATTCAACTTTTATGTAAAAGTCAGAATTTTACACACTGCACAATCTATTTTCAACAATAGCTTACAAAAAGGCTGTATGTGGATAAAAAGAGTCGCTGTCCATGATTCCACAAACTTGTAGTTCTCTCTGTCTATAGCCTACAAAGGCAATGACCACAGGTGGCGTCTTTTGCCTCTCAAGCATTAATGTTTCAAATAAAATATATTTGGGCAATTCCACGGGTAACTGACGCAACATTCAGAGGGGTTAAATTTAAGTTATCTAGTTATCTTAGAAGGGACAAGCTCAAAGTTGTGTGTCATGACTTTGAATATCCTTGCCTTCAAACACAATACTAAGATTTTCTCATCCATCAGTTAATTACTTGGTAGTTGGCTGGTAAGATTGGTAACTGATGCAGCACAAACAAAATGGAAAATGAGGACACAAAAATTTCACATTCAAATCTCTGTGAATTATGGGGGTTTTTTACTTTGATTTTTTTTCCACGCTCTTCAAACATGTCATAGAAAACAAATATAGGCATAACATTTCAAAATTGTCTTAGTGGTGTTTTACATAAAAATAACTAAAGGTAACTGATGGAACAAATATTGGTACTGTCGCAAGACCCTTCAAATTTGGTAATAATTTTGCAGAGAAAATTATGCTAAATCTTATTATTGTGTGTCCTAATGTAATCAACAAAATATTTACAGATTAAGATTAAAACTCTGCTACATGTTTTGCAGATTTTACATTCTCCCAAATAACACCTCAAATAACACCTGCCATGGAGCTCAGAAAATCATTGTCAGGAAAATGACTATTTTCCATGACAGTTGATAAGAGATTGTTTTTCTGCAGTCGATGTTTCTGTCCATCTACTTGACAGTGATAAATCCATTTTTCCTGGAAGCTGTCTGGAAACCACGTCATTTTCACAGAATTGTTGGTACAATCCTTCAATTTTCGAAGCTTCCTTTTCTTTTCTTTTGTTTCTCTTGAACTGGGGTACAAACACAAAGATGTTCAACAGTTTTCTAATTGCGCAGCCTACTTTTGCTGCCTTTTTGGGAGAACTCCTGCTGCTCTCCTCACTGTTTTTCAAAGTGCCTGCTTGCTTTCCAAGTGCTGAAACATGAGGCATAGGAGACTGTGGCTGACTACATGTCACAGGGGTTTTGCTTTTGACCTGAAATTCTTTATTCTGTCTTCACTTTTCTCATTGTTCTCCTTGCTTCTGTCTTCAGACTATTGAGACCATTTAAGCTGTCTATTTCTCTGCTGCTTTTTGTTCTTATCTTTCATCTGTTGTCTTTTCTCCTCGACATGCGAGCTCTAAGGTCATGTTTTTTCTTTTTTCTCCAGCTGATTTAGATCTCCTGAAAGGGCAAATGAAAATATATTAATAGTATAACCATGAGGTAGCTTATATTATAAATATTGTATTATTATATTTTAATAATCCTAGAGATCTGAATATAGTCGCTTTTCAAAAATAAATATATCTCATAGAGTGGAACAATCTCAACTTCGAAAACTAATGCCATTAACACAAAATAATTACTGGTGTTAACATTAGAATTTTCAGACATTGGCTATCATTATGTCATCTGAATTCTGAATTGTGACAAACACAATAAACAGCATACATGGTAAATAAAATGGCATAAGAATTGAGCATTTTAAACAATATTGGTCAGATAAATCTGACCACAGAGTCGACAGAATGGTCTATTATTGAGTCTGTTACATCAGTTACCAAACAAATATGTTGCGTCGGTTACCATGCAAAGTCTATGAAAGAGAAGTTCAAATCAAATGCTTGGTATTCTATCTTCATGAGTTACTCAACTGCTAAGAACTCAAGGCATATCATCTTCCATGGATATTTTTTAGAGCAGCTGAAAAACTTTTATCATTTTTTCGGTAACTGACGTAACAAAGTTGCCCCCACTAATATGAAGCAGCTCACAAACCATAATTACAACTCTGTGGAATAAAATGTACACTGTAACATAAAGAAGAAGGTTCATTTGATGAAAAAAAGTAGCTTAACTCACTTGATTGGTATTTTTTAATCAGTTGTGTGGGTGTCAATTTTCCGCTATGATAACAGAGCCAGCACCATCTCCTTGGACACACAGCTTTCAAAATGACCGCCAGTTATATGTTATGCACTCAGCACAAAAATAAGGTTTGTAGTGAATGCACTAATCATCAATGAAAAGAAATAAAACAACTTTTATCACATGTACACAAATCTAATTTTAACCCCCTTGGTTGATGATTTTGTGGAATTGCCCATTTATACAATCCTCTTTTTCCAAACGATTCACAATTCTAAAAAATAACTTTGTCTTGACTTCAGATGTATGGACACATTTTTAAATATCCATATATACTCTTCCATTCGTACACAAAAATGCAAAATATACATTATTAAAGCAAAACAGAAACAGGAAATAAAAAAAAAAAAAAAGATGAATTGATGTATTGATCTATAAAATTTGTTACCCATTGACTGAAATTATTGCAGCAAATATTACTTCTCATCATTTGTCCGAGACTGTTATTTACAATCAACTATACTATAAACTAAAAGAAAACATTTCAAAAGCAACACCTGCTTGCTCCATGTACCCATATGGACAATACAGTATTGTCAGTGTTATTCTCTCTCACCTTGCCCTCCAGTTTCTGCTGTAATTCTGACTTCTCTGTTGTCAGCTTTTCCAGTTTCTTGCTCAGGTCTCCAGTCTCTGTAGCTCTTGCTTTCTTTTCCTGCACAGATAGAATAATATGATATTCTACTGGAATGCATCTCATTAATTGCTCACAAAAAGGGTGCCCTACCATACAGTTTTCCACAACTCTCATTCTCATATTGATATCAATATATCCATAAATACTGACATGAGCCTCCAGAGCTACTGGACTAAACTGTATTAACAAAGGGTAACAGGGAATCTAAAACTGAAAATCAGAAGTAATCTATCTTTCTGCAGCACTGTCACTATAAATGGGTCATTTCATGTCATATGGAGATCTTGTTAAAAAAAAAACATGAAAATACTGTTCAATACATTTATAGAAACTGCACTGTTTGCTGTTCTAAATTTCTTTGCGATCTAATTCATTTTCATTCCTAATGATCAATTTATTTTTCCATATCACTCATATCTTTTTTTTTTTTTTTTTTTGTTTCTCTGTCCTCGTTTTTTTTTTTGGCACATATTTGAAAAAAAAATATGAAAGATGATGTTCCATCTGTTCCATAACACAATTTCACAGCATTTTTCAAAACACAATGTCTTTAATCAAAAAAAAAAAAGGGGGGGGGGGGAAGAAAGAACGACAGAAAGAAAAGAAGACAGAAAGAAAGTGGGAAAGACAAAGGAAAAAAGAAAGAAAGAAGGAACGATAGAAAGAAAGAAAGAACAAAACAGAACAGAACAGTAAACAGAGGGAAAGAAAAATATGAATGCATTTTTTGTATTATGACATCTCTTCGTTTACAGCTGCCTATGAGTCTGAGCACGGACGCAATATGGGCAACTCGAGACCAATGTCACGAGAAGGTATCAAGGTACATAACCGTAATTATTGTCAGAAAGAGTTAGTATACACTTGTTTATTTCCCTTGGACCGAATTTTTCGCTCCAAAGGCCTGGGGCAATCTCGGAATGCCATTTACGAGTATGTATATATTTTTTAAATTCAAACCCTGGAAGCAGGAGTACGTTGGAATATCCAGAACATCAGTTATCATACTATTCCTGGAGACTTTATATTGACTCACTGAAAACTAAGAAAAAAAAAGAGGGGAATTTTAAGAGTTCTCATTGCCATGAGGTTTGAGTTGACATTATTCTCAGGCAGATAGCGACAGTATTCATTATTTTAACCAGAAAGATTAGAAATCAAGTGTTTCTTTTACAATTGTATATTGGCTAGTTTTCAGTTTGTCTGACAGTTATGCATATTATGTGTGTGTGTGTGCATTTGTGTGAGTATGTGTTTGTGTGAGTGTGTTTGATTGAACGTCTGTGTTTGCACAATTCAAAATTTTTTTGTTTGTTTGCTTTTTCTTTTTTAGGTTTACTTTACACAATTATTATTAAAGATTGCAATTTTATCATGAAACAAATTAGTAATAATAATTACGGTTGAGAGAGAGACAGACAGACAGACAGAGAGAGAAAGAAAGAGAGAGTACGAGGAAAAGAAGGACAGAAATTTAAAAAAAAGAAAGAGAGTGAAGCAGAGTATAAGAATGCGTGTAACATGTATAAGAGAGGCAGACAGGGGCGTGGCTGGACTTGGGATTATCATTATCAATTAAGTCAAAGATGAAATCAGTCTGGAGTGACAAAATAAGTCAAGGAAGGGGAACAGAAAGAAAGCAGCAAGAATGAAGTGGAAGAGAGGAGAAAAGAGACAAAGACAGAGACAATGAAAGAAAGAATGAATGAAAGAGTGAAAGAATAAAAACAGAAAGAAAAACAGAAACAAAGAAAGAAAGAAACAAACAAACAAAGGAAGGAAAGAAACAAAGTAAGAACAAAGAAAGAGAGGAAGGAAAGAAAGAAAGAAAAAAAGAAATGTCTCTATATGATATTGATGTATCTCTCTCCTCTTCATTACTATCATGACCTCCAGCGTCTAATTCCATCATCATTTTGTGCACAACCACAGCAATACAGACATTTTGTCTGTGAAATTGTATAAAAATGCATATAATCTATGTATGGTCGACAAATCGTAACATAAAAATCCAACCTAGGAGATTCAGACGAGTTCATTTGTGTACGGTAACCTCATGTCTGACCTCAGACCAAAATCTGATTCACAAAAAAAATCTGATTCATAAAAACGACAACAGGAAAATAAATTTCAATGACTTCTGAAGACGTCGGTTATGTTTTTTATCTGATAGTTTTAATGGATGGTTTGAATGAATGTCATAATTATAGCAACACATTAATTACAGATGAACATAACTTATGCAACAGCCAACCAAAGTACACCAGAACATAAACAAACATATAGACATATAACCAAAACAATTTAAAAACCATAAACAAAACCGAAAATTCCAGGAATACACTGGCTCATGTAAAATTGCAACTTTGTCATCTGCTTACTTTGAAATATTTAAGTCAGACTTTCTGACTGACATTTGAAATGTTCAGTATTAAAGATACAGTCTAAAGTGAATGTTGCTAATTGGTAGGCCCTTTTAGCTTCTTAATTTATTAGTTAATTTGATGCAATGTGACATTTAAAAAACAAAAAAATGCTGAATATCAAACCAGATCCCAAAAGAGTTGTGTTCATATTCTTTTAAGATCTAACAAGTATATGATTTATTGGAAAAAAAAAAAGGTTTTCTTTGTTTTACAAGAAACACACAATTTTATTGAAATATAAAATCTGAATTTAGGAGGTATAGACCCACTAAAAAAAAAAAGAGATCTCACTGGAGGCAATCAAAAACAAATATGGTTAAAAGGACATATAGAAAAAGGTGCTCATGGAACAAACAGTAGATCTTGAACATAGAAAAAAAAAAAAAAGAACGAAACAAAAATGACACAGAATAGACAGATTTTGAAAAGCAAAAGAAAAAGAACCATTGAACAAGAGAAAATTCTCCACACTCCAATTACTTTTTTTCCTTCCATAAAGTGAATCTAATAAAACATGAAAAAGCACAGTAAAATGTAAATGCAATGTCACTTTATCTTCACATAATCCTAAAGGAAAGCTCTCAACTGTAAAGCTATTGCTTTACAATATGTACTTAATCGGCTGTAACAAATTAAAGCAATAATGCAATGTAATTCCAATACAGAAAAAGAACCGTCTTGTCATAAAAGTAATATGCCTTAATGAAGTAATAACACAGACGGTATGAAATTAATAATTAATATCCAACATGTGGACAATAATGTTATCCACTGATTACAAAAAGAAAACAACCAAACCAACACACAACAAATAGAAAACAAAATTATGAATCAGCAATTGATTTGAAATGTCCTTCTCTCAATGCCTTCTTGTCAACCCCTCTCATTCATCAGGTAATTCTAAGTCTAAAGGAAGGAAACAATAATTTGACTTGGTGATTCAAATTCAGATGTAGGGTTTAAAGCCAATTTTCAAAATAAAACTTTCTCAAAGAATAATGTTAAAAACACAACATTTAGCAATGTCATAGTCTACAAAAATGATGCTCATTTGAAGACAGGGACAAATAAATAAATTTCAACATCATCCGCATGTTCACAACTATCATTTACAATAGATCTACATGTACTTAACTTCATGTCTCCTTTGTGCCATTTTCATTCTGGCAAATGAAAGGCTTCAACAAAAAAATTTGAATTCTATGGCCGAACTGATCGTGACAGATCAACATATTAGCTTGAGAGGTGAATTGCAAGAGTGAGGTGAGAGCTGTTCATATATTTCCAAAGGCCTGAAAGGGCTAATGTTTCAATTTCATCTCTGGCTCTCTAGCTCGAGCATAACTAATCAAATGGAAATTACCTAAATCATTTTAGTTTTTATATGATTATAGTTGGTAAGTTTTTGCTTCACACTCTGTCTAAAAAAAAATAAAAAAACATTACAACAAGCCACTGATAAAATACTTTTAACAAAATACACACAAAGAAATAGTGAAATGGACATTCAAGAAAAAGACACACTGGCTACCAAATTGCAAAATAGGATAGTCTAAATATACCGGTTATAAATGAACTATCAAGAATGATGCATAGATGAACTTGCATTAATTCATAAAGTTTATAGTCAAATTCACAAGACATACTAAGATGGTGGATTGTCCAATGATAAAATGGGTTATATGCGACTCAGAATCCATGAAAAGAACAATATTGTTATACCTGCAGTACGAGCAGAACCCCAGGCCTGTTCAGATGAATGACATGAGATGGTATTAGCTATAAAACATTCAGTATTTGACAGGTGGAAATGCATACCATTTGAAATACCATTCAAAACAGCATTTGAATATAGAGCAGAGATTACAAAAAGATCTATTTTTGACACACCAAGTATATATCTCCTGTCAAGGATTTCAAATTATTACTGTCTAGCCAAACTACTAACTTCCGTATAAAAGCATTCCTTGCAATAAAAGAAAAAGGGCAGCACATAGCGTCAATTGATCTTGGAGATTACAAACTTCAGTATGAGATGCTTTGAAAATGAAAGTAGTATCATTATCCTGACAGTACCTTGAGTACATCTGTCATAGTTTGGTAACACAATATCTGGAAATTAGGGAGCAGAGTGTCCAGACTGCAAAACACTTCCATGAGTTCTGAAAACTAAATACAGTTGCCTTGCCCCACTGTGATATAGTTGGAACAATAGAGAAGACCATTCACGTATACTATACTTAAGCTTTACAATGTATCAACTCTATTCTTAAGTAAATAATAGATATTTCTACATAAACTATGGATATTTCTAAGTAATGACTGAGAACATTTATTTCTAAATAGACCGAGTATTTCTCAGCAACCATGATTGGGCCTTATTTTCCTTAGGTTCATTAGCCTGTAACAAAACTTTGGACTATGAGTTCACTGAGAATACAGATACCACAGCAAATAGCTACTCTGAGAAATCTGAGCCCTTTCATTTCATGGCAAACACAGGTGACAGATTAAACTGACATGGGACAACACAAAGAGCAATGCACAACACTTGGCCATTCTTTAACCCAAAAAGTGTCAAGAGACAATGCTGAAGTATCAGGAGACTTGTGATGACACATGATATTCATGTTTAACTGAGGGCATCACAAAAATGTATTTCTGCCATTAACCATTTGCATATCAAGTTGAGGCAATGTTTCTTGAGTCTGCCTTGTTCTGATGCTATTCAGGATTATTTTTGTCTATATGCATGTGAGTGTGAATACATCTTGCATGTGTATGGTGTCTCAACAATTGTGAATGGAATTTAGCTTTAGAGGACAAAAAAAATTTATCATACATTAAAAAAAAAAATTATCCCATCCTCTTTTTTTTTAAATGAAAATCAAAAGTGGGGGCTTCTGCTTTTGTTAATTTTCATTACGAGTCTACTTTTTAAAGATTACAATTTGCTGAGTTATTTCAAAAGGCTTATGATGTGATAAAACTGATATGTTTGTAATGGAGGGAATTTTTACCTATACACTAAATAAAATATAGATTTGTTATGGTGATGGATGATGCTTATAAAAATTGAAGTGTTTGCATTTTGTGGAGAGAAAAGTCAAGATGGTTGTCTTATTTTTGGAGGATCAGTATATTAAGTTGAATAATGACAACTCACAAGGTGACATGATACTGTGCTATGTGCCATATCACTAGCCTGTCTGCCATCTGGAAAAGAATCCAAGTGCACACAACAATGAGCAAATTTGTGACCAGATCAGCCTCTTGATACATGAAGGGTTAATATCTCAATCAAACTCATCCAGCTCATGCAGAGCCAATTTTCAGAGAAAGTATGCAGAGAGATAATGTGACCTGGCCTCTCTATTCACACACATGTAATGAACTTAGGCTGTAGAATGTTCCAGCTCTATTTCTAAGTAAAAATTTGAAATACAATGCTGTTTGTAATATGATGGATCAATGTAGTACCCATCATGTAGGGAATTAATCAGTCTGCAGCTGCTGACATGGAGCAGATTGAAAAACATAAACATATGAACAAATAAGACAAACATGAACAGACACTGAGGTAGTTATACATCAATTATTCATATGGTTCAAGATGATTTTCATTGTTTAGATGACAGTATTTGGCATGGACAAAACAGATTGTGTAGTCTGTCTAAAAATAACAGGCCTATGAACATACGCTGTGTTTCAGGTGACATATGCTGGATGTCTCTCAGCCACATTTTAAATCCTACTTTTTCTGACACTTAAGATAGTAAGCTGTATTATTATGTGAATCTGGGGTAAAGAAATTGCTAATAATCCTAGGCTACTCAATTTTCTGCTGAAGACAGTTGATCCAAACAAACAGAAAGGCTGCAGCAACAAGAAACTCACAAACTTTGTAGCTAAAACTATATTAATCCTAATTCACATTATTTTACTTATTTGCTTGTTTCTCATCTTTTGCTTCTCAATTTTCCAGCAGAACACTACAGATTCACACAGAAAGGTTGCAGGTGCATGAAATGACATTTTGGTCATTAAAACTACATGAATCCTAACTCAAATTCCTCCAAATTCTGCTGCTTGTTTCTTTTTTTTTGTTGTTGTTATTTTGAAAGAAACTCCAAAGTTTTATCTCATTTTGTTACTTACACCAAAAGTCACTCCATTGACAAAAGCAAAATGTCCACCATCTTTGATATTGATCAAGTTAAGATGCACAATTATTGCATTAAAAAATGTGAACTGGATGCATAGATAAAAATTCTCTTCCAATCTTGTATTCCAGAAATATTCTACATGCAGTGAATGAAAAAGAAAAAAAAACAACAGATAGTATTCAGAAAAAGCTTGAACATGCCTTATAATCAACTTGTCTCGACAGATCTTTGACATTGCTGTGTCTTCCGTCTTTTCTCCACTGCTCTCGTCTTCATTTTCTTTGTGCAGGTATGGGCAGTGAGAATCAGCAATGACCACAGAGGCCCTTGTATCTTTTTGCAATACTTGCAATGTGGCCTGAATCTGATGTGTTTAATTCTTGTCATGTGGTGTTGATGTTTAACAGTTCTATTGGTAATTTCAAGGCTCTGAAATTTTTCTTACTAAACTCTTTCTGCACATTTCTCGACTGCCTATGACAAGTCACTTGAATATCCTGTCAAAAAAATCTACACAGCATCCTTATCTTACCACTTCAATGAGATGTGACACACAGAATATATGACTTACTGGAAGCGTGAATAATCAATAATAATTGGAGTAGCATAGTAATAACAAGAATCCACAAAGACAATAAAATGCACTCTGAATATTTACAAGTACCTTCAGCATTTCCATTTTCTGGAAAATATTCACTACAAAAACATATTATTTCTCACTCACATGTCAAACATAGAAAGCTATCGATGAGAAAGAAAATCTGCTATGGACAAAATCAACCTAAAAACCTTTTCTTACCACTGTTACTATGGATAAAATAGTTATAAAACATCAGCAAAATAACAACAAAATATATTCTAAAAAACATCAACACAAAAACATATGATGAGGATAACAATACCATAGCTTTCTTTCAGTAAATAACTGCATAAAAAAAAAAAATTAAATATTTCATAAACATGTAACTCCTGAACATGAATTTATTATTTACAAGAAAAAAACATCATATTTTTTATTGCACTGTTATCAAAACAAGACTTAGCTATCCTATGATTGTATCCTGTAGGCATCGAGGTCACTTCCTGTGATTGTCTTACAACTGTTGTCTTCTTCTCTATTTTCTCTTAAATTTCTATTCTCGAGACATGACAGAATTGGACAATTTGTACTGGTTTCTTTCGCCTTAAGCATCTAATCTCCTGTAGCATATTATTGTCATTGTATGTTGCTGTTAAAGTTGAAACATGGAATGTAAACACATTCAAGAAACTGTATTTTTCGAGATGTGTTCACTTTCCTGACTCCAACAAAGCAAAGGTGACTGGGAAATCAATTTTTTATCTCCCCAAAATCAGATATAGATGGACTGAAACATTCAGAGATGACATGTTACATACACAGATATGCTTCAAAATGTTGAATGGGAAGGAAATAATAGGTATTAACTGAGGAAATAATTAGCAACCCTTTGCTAACAACAAATATTTTGCAGTCCTTACAAATGATATCACTGTAAGTAATTTCAAATTCAGAACTGATTTGAACTGATGCAGCCACAAGATCATTTTCTCTGCAATTCTGTCATGGGCCCTGGAATCTTCTGGGTTCAAATCCTGAATGTTTTAAATACATTTGAATTACCAATAAAACCCTCACTTCTCATTTTCTGATAGTTTTTTTTGTCAACCACAGAAAATGTTAGGACAGGACAGGAACACGTAATGCTGTAATCATGGTCAAAAATCTTTCTCAGAATAAACTGGATCAAAATGGTATGCATAATATGAATGACTGCTACCATAGTTATGCAAAATAAAACAGCATGAACATCATTCACTTCCTCACTGGCAAACACTGAGTAAGACAGGGATTGTAACATGAACAATTTGTACCTACATGTTTGCATTTTACTGACATAATAACAAAGCAGAGAAATTATATGGTATGTTTTGCAATCAGGTAGCACTATTTCAAATAAATTCATCCAGCACAGAAAATCTACATGGTGACTTCTTTGGAAATAAAGACTTTAGTTTTCATAAATCTAATGAGAAAATGGAGAGGAGTGTGAAGTGTGTATATGTGTGAGTTGGTGTGGAAGGGGAGAGGGGAGGGGGGGAGAGTATCATTCAAAATCACTATCTCAGATGGTGTAGGTGGCCTATTTGTTGAGGGTAGGATGCTGGAATAAAAGTTTCATGTGCAAACGCTTACGGGTCTCAACATTTTGTCATTGAGCAAGACAATTTACATAGATTTTCTAGACGGACCTAAGTTAAAATGGGCTCCCCACTACAGACAAAGATTGAGAAGGATTTTAGCATCTAGTGGGCACCCCTTATATGCTTCCCAGGATCCTGGGAAGATAAGAATGTATATGGCTATCTCCTTTAGGTCTGATGGGAGTAAAAATGGATAGTAAAGCACTTATAGCCTGAACTGTATGGGGATAAGTGCTACATAAATGCACTATTAATAGATACTGTTCATGCAAAATCTATGAAGATTAAGAATAAAGATGCCAAACAAACAATTTCAGCACTGTAAAGTGCAAATACGGCCAACAAGTACAAAGGGTAGTTTTCTTTTAATATGACATCTTTCTATAACATGCTAAAGTACTTTGAAAATGCACAGATGTGCTGCTTTCTGGATAATGAAAATTATTTGATATTAATCTTATATAAACATATTTAAATATCAGAGCACTGGCTTTGTGTTACTTTGATGTGTATATTTTATTCTCATTGTTTTAAATCTCTCATTACCTATTTAGTTATTTCTGACTTAAGTCAGGGAGGCTATGAGCAAATTTTATCATCACAAAACATGTAATCAAATGTCCTCAGGATTGATTTTGAACAACTTTTTGAGGACTGGAACAAGTAAAATCAAACACAATAACAAGCTGAAATAATAATAATAATAATATCATGATGAGCATGCCCATATATAATATTATTTACAAGCAGCATACAACATAATAATTAATTACTGTAATGAAAATACACATTTTGGGACTCTTGCCATTATTTATAAAAACAACAGCACCCATGTTGAAGAAAACAATAAAAAATAATACCAGACTATATACAAACATGTCCTCCATGAGTGACTTAAATCCATGGTAGATCACCAATAAATTTGGTGATAAAAGTTGCAGTCTTATTTTACAAAGGCAAACACTGAGCTTGTATAGAACTAAAGGCTTGTTGCATAGCAACTCTGGTACCATCATGCAATGTTTGAATGAGAAACACATAATAAATGATTTTCTCCAATGAAAACAAGAGAGAATTCAACTTTGAAATCGAATGATAACTAAAAACTAGTGAAGTTCAACAGGAGATAACTGTCGCACATGTTCCTAATGTAGCCCCTGATTTGGTGTATTCAAAAAGGAAAGTCATATCATTAAGGCCATCCCACAATTACCAAATCTTTTTATGTTTTGTTTTGTTTTGTTTTGAACACACGAGTTATAATGCCAGCCAGATTCACTACTATACAACTGACCTTATGTAATAGTCATTATTTTGTTACATTGATTTAATGCTTCTTTTTGTATCATTCCAATTCAACATTTTCACATTTTTGTCACTGGTATTTTGTTGTTATTGTTGTTTTTAAGTGCATCTGAAGGGATGTTATGAGATGCAGAAGAATCAAACAGAAGTACTGATAATTTTTTTTTTTCTTTTTCTATAAAAGCCAAATCATGGCTTTGTCCAGATAAAGATAATGGATCTAAATGCCAGAGATATATTCCAATATCTGATTTATGCCTTGCAGCAGAATATAAAAGTGAATAAATAAACTTAAATTAAAGCTTTTTCGCTTTCCCAATAATTTCACGAATGAAGTGCTGATCCTCTCAGCTGATGGCTAAGTGAAACAGAGGAAAACAAATCATAACAAAATAGTAACTCTTTAAGTTCTCTACTGAAACATGATGAACTCAAACCAATTCTCTTAATGCTATTGTAAGAGTTAGTGAGGTACAATGTCTGTATAAAAAAGCCATTTGAAGTTACACTGATGCACGGCACTAGACTATATTCACGCCTCGTAGTAGTGATGGTAGTGATGGTGATGATGGTGTTCATGAATGTGGTGATGCTCATGCCTCTGAACGATGAGCCGATCCCCCTCCATGTCCCAGGCATGCTCGCGCTCTATCCACTGGGCCACCTGCTGCATTGCCATGTCGTGATCTTTCTCCCGGTGCCGATGGCGCCGGTGGTAGTGGGGCGACACGCTCACTGGGACATGGCCAGGCAGGCTGACAGGTCGAAAACGGTTGTGCTTATTGTTGCTGGGGTTCAGAGCTGCCGTTGTTGATCTCTGTTGGTGATGACCCTTTGGTGAGCGGACCTGAGCTCCAATTTCCTGGGCCTGGGGGTCTGATGACTTGGATCTTAAATGCTGATGCTCTGACAATTTTCCATTACCATTACACAGTTTGCTACCCAATCGCTGCTCGCTTTCCCGCCGCACGTTATCACATTTTTCCAAGGGGAGACGGGTCACGATGTCACATTTGTTCTCCGTCGCCTGAAGATTGTCACATTTGGTTCCCGTGGCAACGTCGTGTGACCTTGACCTATGGTGGCCACTGCCGGTTCGAACACAGCCCGAACCTGCCACGGGCACTGTGGGATTGTTTTGAAATTTTGAATTGTTGTTCTCTACCCCCGCCAAGTCCAGATAGTAATTTCGCCTGTCTTGACTTTCTTTTGGCCGATCATCATTGGTTTCTTCAGTTTGGCCAGGGTTTGCTCCGACAGCTGCATTACCACCAGCTCCCTCACCAACCGCTGTGACTGTGGCAGACATCGCTGCACAGACTGTTGTGACAGGACAATGGGTGCCTGTGTTTCTCTGACGTCGTTTGCGATGCTGCTGGCTGTCATTGCGACTATCACTATGATGCCTCCTGAAAATGAGAGAAAAGGATGATTCAACATTTACATGCACTGGTAAAGAAACACAAAAATTGGTGAGTTCAAAGGATATATGGACCATCTCACAACTGTCTGCAATTCCCCATTTCCCCCATATTTTCAGAAGTGAATGACGTCTAAGTGTGTGAACGCAGTACATCTATTTCCGAGCCACTTCAGTCCTATTTGATGTTCTTTCATATTTAATTTAGGCCCTTTATTTTATTTCAGAGATGCGAAATGATTGTACATTCTAATGTCACCTTTCAGTCACCTACGGACAACTATCTCAATGGAGTAGTGATGTCACTGGAATATTAGACAGATCCGAGACTGAGCCACATGCAAGCATATGTACTGTATTTCTACACCATTACATGCACGAAGTTTTATTTCAGTTTGATAATATTCTATAATATGAAATTCATCAATACACTGGGTATTTTCAAGCATGGAGTCCCCCCCCCCCCCCCACACACACACACACATTTTCTTGGAATGTTTCAAATGTGGGATAGGCCACTTGTTCGTGATACCCACGAATCATTTTCCAAGACTTCTAATTAATTCATGTCAGAATTCATTCATGAAAGTCTCTTGTTTGGCATGGTCTGTTGCACATCTCTACTGAATCTTTCTCTCTCTCTTTGAATATATGTTTGTTTATGTGTGCATGTTTGTGTATGTGTGTGTATATGTATTGATCAAGGGGTTCGAAGACCAAAGTTAGATAAGAGTTTTATAAAATCTGGTAAATGATACGTGCTAAACAGAACAGCACTGACTGGCTTTAAGACTATATCATATAAATGTATTCTGATTCATAATTTTTCTTTGCTCAAATGTATGGGGTCTTTTTGTTTTTATTTGTTTGCTTGTTTGTTTGTTTTTGATTCTGTTATTAAGCACTTTTTTCTTAAACGATATACTGTGAGCCAATGCTCCGTCCCCTCCCCAAAAAATATTTGGTAAAAATCTACGCAGTGCATCAACCATAGGGATTATTGGTTATAGAAAAATATGAATATTATTTTATTAAAGTCCTCGCCAAAAAATGCTAAATCTTGTCCACAGTAGAACTGAAATCATCGCAAAGCAAATAAGTTGAAAGTGTAAATAATTCACACAGTAACCATTCTCTCGCTCTTTCATCTAATCTTCCATAATAGGCCTACATGTATTAGTAAATAATCTCCTTTTCAGTTTCCACTACAATACAGTACCAAAGACTCCTTGCATAACAGCAAGGGTGGTCCAATTTCGGTGACTACTCGGCTACTAAATCTAGGACTGAATGAATGCCATGAGAAATGTCACTCTGTAGATTTCCCATGAGGACAGCTTACCCCTTCCTCCTCCCCTTCCCGCAAGGCTGACATGTCTTCATCAGTACTGACTGACGCCCTTAATGGGAAATTATGAGCCGTTTATGCCTGAAGTCACTGCCACGGCCAATGGACAGCAGACAGATCGAGATAGAGAGAGAGAAAGAGAGAGGGAAACGGGGGGGGAGAGAAAAAATACAAGGGACGTGTTTGCTAAATGCCAACATATTGCCGCTTGTTTTGAAATTCTTTATAATAATAATTATTATAGGTAATATTATTAGTAATGTTACTTTTATTGTAACTGTTATTATTACTGTTGTTCTTCCTATCATAATTATTATTTTGATTGCTTTTTTTTTTTAATAGAAGTTTCAGTACATGAGTCGTAAATAGTTCAGAAGAATTATACGATGGTAATTATAATATTTAGGTGCCTCCACCAGGAAGGAGGTTGAAAGACGAAATGAACCAAGCAACGCGGTGCCCCCATGTTTTCTTTTTAGTTACAGTATTCCTTTTTTTAAAAACCTCCTTCACTGTAAGAACCGTTCTAATGAATACATGTCACAAAGGATTCTCTCTTACTGAGAATAGATTTAATATCTCTTACTCCATAATTGATCTCGGATTGCATTGTTTTTAGTTTATTTTACTATTTAATTGGACATCAGCACAACTACATCAGCACAACTACCGTTTCTCTGTGCCAGGCACTGTACTGATTTTTGACGATAAAAATAAAAATAAATGTACATCAAGATGTATAAAAATGAGTACAAAAGACAGAGAGGGAGAGAGAGAGAGAGAGAGAGAGAGACGAAAAAAAAAAGGCAATAAAACAATTATCAAAATCATTATGAGTAATCACGCACATTCTTAAAACATCAGGCCCGAAGCCTGCAAAGGGAGATAAGCTTTTAATCCTATGTCTGACTCATCACTGGAGTTTTCTTATAATAAACTGGAAATTCTAAATTTCTACTTTTTACTCTTTTTTTTTTTTCCAACCATTAACTCTTCCAATGAAATTATGAACAGTAAAATTACATAAAAAGAGCCGATAGGTCAACAGTGTATTAAACTGTACATGTGGTCGATTTTTCCTGAACTGTGGAAATGGAATATGCAGGATTTTGATAACCTTTTTTTATTGC